>JAQIWA010000198.1:0-42852 GCA_034693305.1 Eueremaeus valkanovi | reverse complement strand
AAATAGTAATAATTTGTTATAATTAGCGCAAACGTAACGAAAACTAGTTTTAACGCTAACTGTCGATAAAGCGCGTCTACTCTGCGCATCACTGGTCCTGGTCCTCATCACTGATGTCCTGATCCGCGCACTCGTCTTCAGTTTACACAGTATATGGACAGTAATGAAGCACTTAATTCGATTAGTTGTGTAATTAAGATAGTATTTTGACTTTAACTCAATTTATTAGAATAAACTTGAAGTCATTAAATTGTGAAATGAGCCCGGATTGTCTTGTTTATATTTAAGGCTAGTCTTGATAAGAATACAAGTTATATAATATTATCGATTCGAGTGATTAAATTAAAATATCGATTGAATCTAATTTTGTTGTTCACTGAATTAGCATTCATTTAACTTATCATATAATCTGAGTCAACCTATTTATTACATTCAACAAAATTATTGTATAATTAAATGTCAACTCAATTGACAGCAAAGCAAACGATGAGTTTTGATAAGTCTATTGAATTATTTAATTTATATAAGTTTACGGATTTCCTCTCAATTACTATAAATCAGGTTTAGGCCAATTTGTTTTTCAAGTCTGATTTTAATTTGATCTCTCGTTCAGCTTCACTCCTGGGTCTATCTGAATATATACTCCATAGTTGTAAAGATGCAGAAAAACATATCTAATCGATGACATCATATGTATCATACATTTGAGGATAATGTTTGCATAATTCAGACGAATATCTAATTTGTTTTTTGTTTGAATTAAAATCGCATGCATTGGATGTACAGAAGTATTGAGCAAAATATTCGGGGAATAACTCTAATAACGCCCGGAGTGAAGCACTTTCCTAAAAAAGCAATATATAGTGAATTTACAGATTGGCGTTAATGGAATGGAAATAAAATATTCATGCATTGCATTGCACCGACCCGTCTCTCTCTCTCTCTCTCTCTCTCTCTCTCTCTCTCTCTCTCTCTCTCTCTCTCGCACTCTCTCACTTACTTCACTATATTGTATGTGCACTCACTTCATATATAAGCCGGTGTGCACTTGTAGTAATGGAAATGGTGTTCAATTAGCAATAAGCTGTTTGCCTGTTTGCCCAGCTAATACCAAAGCGAAAGGTGGTGCAACTCTGTATAAATGTACCAGAATATAGAATATACACATCTGAACGCACTTTGTAACTGACAGCACAAGAGGATGGATAGGAATAACGTTTTTAATGCAAAAGCGTTTCAAAAACATTGAGCGCTAATGGTCTGAATGGGAAGAAAGAGAGAACCGGAGAGAAAATGCACAGAATTTTTGTACCAAAGATCTCAACTCAACTAAACTCGAACTGTACTCAACTTAAAGCCACTTTTTGGCTTTGGCTTCACAACCAATACAACACAAATTACATTTGCACTACACAAACATTAGGCGCAAAATATTATATATAACTTATAGAATATAATAGATTATTATTATGTTCTTTCCCTCTACTCTTACCGTTAGCTCAGTTAGCATTCGGTGCTACAAAGGCTGCAAAAAATTTCTTTTTTTTCTATCTTTTAATGTTTTTTCATTTAGTTTGAAATCTAATTGAAAAAAAAGATTTATTTGCTTTGATTTCTCGATGTTTTCCTATTATTATATACAACTGTAGTATAGGTTATCCAAAGAGTACTTCACAATTCTTAGCTTCTATTGAGTCGCAAACATTACTCGTAATCCAGGTTTGATTCAGAAAATGTTAGCAAGCTTCTATGATCGAGACCCGTTTTCATCCCAAGCCAATGGGTAGACAAAATGAAATTTTTATTACAAATCAAGTTTGCTGTAAAGGAATATACAGAAATGTACTGGGTTATTGTTTTATTCTATTGAGTGTAAAATTACGTCAAATATTTTCATTGTATATTAAATTAGATATATTTGAAATAAACTGATATTAAATGCGTAAAAATAAAATAATGTTTTGTATAAGCGATAGATTGTATGGAAAATAATTAAAAGTAATAATAAATAATTTATAATAAAATTGGTTTCAATTTCCAAACAAATTATTAAGACTTGGATTCACACTATTTTTATTTTTGTTAGATTTGTTATCCTTCTGTCCTTTCGTTGGCTGATATTAATTAGTAAAATGTTTGACAAATTATATTGAAATATAGAGAACTTTATTTAATATTTAAAACTTTTTTGCCAAACAATACGAATGAATTCATGAGAATTAAGTGCAAACAAGCATTGAATTTATGCGAAAGTAAATCAAAAAATAAAATATAATTAAAACCAAATCAATAAGACTTGAGATTTTATGGTTGAACTCAAGCCTTGCACTAAACATAGTTTAAATATACAGTTATAATGAAATTGTCGGTCGAATGGATAGAATAAATGAAGTTTATATCATGTATTATGAGCTCAATTCTAATCATGTGATTAGAGCTGAATTCAATTCTATGTCAAACATAATTCAATTAAAATGTGTCAATACATGAGTGACGAGCAGTTCGGGGCTAACTATGAGCTCATATAATGCGAATCAAATCATAGTCCAGAAGAAGAGATGAGTTTATTGGTCCGGAATGACATATTGGAGCTCCATTGTCCAGCTATTAGTGCTGGCCCATTTACCTTTTAGTTAACATTGTGTCGCCGATACTATTCTAAGAATTTTCAGCCAATGTTTAGTCTCTCGTAATTGTGCTCAATATTAGCCAACATTTATGTTACAAAAGATTAATTAGTTTTTTAAATCGAAATATTTTTCTATAAGTTTTTGGGGAACGACACAAGTGTTGCAGAAAGAAGTGATTTTTGTTTGTATTCTGTGCTTACTGTATATGAAATATTTGTGAAATTCTGAGTCCTTTTTAATCAAAAGTAAAGTTTTAATATATTTTTCAAAACATATTTCTCTTTTTTAATTATATTTATAACAAAACATAAGCAATACTATGATAGCATACAATAGACTCTTATATAATATTATATATTAAATGAATGGAATTTTATTGAGTTTTGTGTGGAATTAAATCAGAGAATAAATTAGTTGAGAAATAGGGGCTGAAAATGATGGAGAATAGAGAGAGAGAATGAAACCGATTGAAAGAGTGGCAACACTTGGGCACACATACAGACGTACAATGTATACAATACATAGTGTGTATATTACACCATAAAGAGAGCAAAGATATAGCAATCCTGAAGGCTATAATGTCGTCCTCTGTATCACATGAGTCCTAAATTAAATTACATTCTTTCATATCAACATAATTACATGAGACACACATACACTACACTACAGTACACTACAGTGCAGTACAGAGCAGTACAAGAGCACCAGTTAATTAAGTCGCTGCAAATTACTTTTAAAATTAAATTCTCTCTCTCTCTCTCTCTCTCTCTCTCTCTCTCTCTCTCTCTCTCTCTCTCTCTCTCTCTCCACCATCTCTTTGCATCCATCCCTGCGTTCATTCTGTACTCCGTTCCGTCCCCTGTACTGCACATTCACTTTCTCTCCAATTTTCTCCTTCTATTCGGTTAAACCTTTTATTCTTTGCTATACATTAAGGAAAGTTAACATTATTTTGTTGTGCCAATTGTTCTCTCCATTATTTGTCTGTTGTTCTCTCGCCTATCCTTTCATTTCGTTATAATAATATATTTTTACCTCAATTTAACTTAAATTCTTGTTTTATGAAAAATCTTTGCATTAAATATATATTCTTTTAGTTATTGTTTTACTCTTTTATTTTTTTTTTTTTGAAGAATATATTGATTAAAATGAAGTTTTGTATATATTTTTCATATAATTCTCATTCATATTGCCATCGCTTACAGAGATTCTAATGTTTATTAATTGAGTAGAAGTTAATTAGAGTGTGAAAGTAAGCTTGCACATTCTTGTGTTATTCATAATAACAAAATGCAAATTATAATCAATTTTCTTAACAGAAAATAAGTTTATAAAAATAATCTCAAAAAAGATGTATATTTTTTGCTATTCTTTGTTATAGATGTGTATTATATGCGAATGGAGTGCAGTATAAGTGAGTTTCGATTAGCGAGTATTCCACTCGAAAACCTTGAAAGCGATATAATGTTGAAAAAGGAAATAAAAAATAGAGCGAAAAATCAGGCGAAAAGTTTGGAAAATTTATTGCCAAACATCAAACATGGAGTTTATGGCCATATATTCGCATTCTATCTGCACTTTCCCTCTCTATTCTCACTTCCGTACGAACTTGTGTTATGATCGCAACAAATAATAATTTGACCAATTCTTCTGCCGAGAGGGCCATAACGAGGGGCCAAACAGACTATATTTCAAAATTGAATCATAATTCAGATCATAACAGAGAGAAAACTTTGAAACGCAATCACAAGTCCTATTATATTAGAGAAATTGTAAAAAAATAATTTAATATTAAGTTTAGTTAGAAATCGGTTTAACAGCAGAACTGAAAGCATAATAGACTTCAAAAACTTTTGAATTATTAGATAAAACTTTTTTTTGTGATAATTTTCTGCACTCTATTATAGATTATTTTTTATACATAAATCTTAATTCAAGACTGTTTTTATCGCAAAAAATTAAATATTGTTTTGAATTTATAATTTGCCGAAAACTGAAAAGCTTTCGGTGGAGTGAATGGAAGAGTACTGTCATTTGTGAGTTATGACCGCACGATATCGATGAGCCTATGCTTACCTACTTTTATCTCGGATATAGTGGTATAAAGTTTATTCTCTTCTCTGCTTTTTCATAGACAGGAAACTGTGCGTCAAAACGGTTTGGCATATCGTGAAACCACAATATGAATGCGAAAGACTCACAGATAGGCAACTGTTCTCTCCCTCTCTCTCTCCTCATCTTTACAGTACTCTCCGTTAGCCTAACGATTGATAAACTGTTTCCAGAATTATAGATAGAATTTGATGTCTACTACTGTATGCTTGCGCTTAGATTATCATTGAATAGTTAACATTAAACCATTAGATCATTATTCTTGTGCTCCTGTATTCAAATTTACATACAGTCAAGAATTTTCATATGAGATAAGAGTAAATAAATGACAGAATAGCTGTTGAGAGAGATATTACTGGAAAGAAGAAAAAATACATAAAAGAACAATAGCTGTGAGTTTCACAGGAAGTGCTCCAAAAAAAGGATTACTTCTGACAAAAATTTGAGACAAACTTAACCCAAAAAATACGCCAAAAACTTTCGCAATAAGTTTATACAGTATTTGACGAATACATGAATTAAATGAACTTTTTATTCACTTAGAAATATTGCTGTCGAGAGATCTTCCAAATAAGTGCAGAATTTGATTGAAAATCTATTTATTTTATTCATTAATAAATTAAATGATTTTATTTCGGATAATAAATGCTCTTTCGGTGCATTTTAATGATTGAATTAAATTTAAAGATACAAATACTGTAGATATTAAGTTAATTAAATGTTAATTATATTAATTTAAGCCAGCATGATACTTTCAAACAGATTTCAAATTTATGCAAATATTTTTCGGAATTAATTTAATTCGTTTCTAATTTCTATTCAATTGTATGTCTTCGGCAATAAATCAAATGTTTTAATGAATTTTCGTTTAATATTCTCTATAAGTCTGCAGAAAGTAATGAACAGAAATGGGCCGAACTCTGTATGACAATAAAGCACCTGATGGTGTGATTGAAGTCCAGATTAAATATGTGTAATGAAAATACTTACTTATATTAAGATTGCGATAAAACATAACATAAGCCATAATGGTTTGCACATTACAGAAGACTATTATATTGGGTATGAGTTCATAGACAGAGAGGCCAAACAGTAATGCCATTGATGTCAATGACAAATAAATTGTATTATTGATAAAATCAATCAATAAATAATAATAATACAGAATAAGTACTCCAACACAAAATAGTATAACATTATTAAATAGTAGTAACGACTGCCTATAGTTAAAGTACCTCTGACACATTATTGGAGTAAGTGGCCATCACCAAGACTAATTCCTAATAGAATTTAAAAAAATAAATAAATTATAATAGATTTTGCCTATTATTCTAATACTTATTCTGACAGAGCTTTCAAACAAATAATATGAGCCCAAAGTGTTTTTGCAGCGAATAATATAATAATATAATACTGTTATTATAACAAATTTATTCCTCTCTTAGACGACTATAACCAGTAAATTGAAGATTATTTGTGAGAATAGCATATTCTTAGGGATATCTCGCAGTAATGTCTAATTCTCTAAGACATCATAGGATCGTATGATAAGAATTTTTCATTAGTGCTCAAAATGTAATTTCTCAGATCCACTACTAGAGCCATAAACTATGGCAACGATGGATCGGGATATTAAGAATGCCGCTTCTCATTTCAATATATTCACACTGTTCAATTTAATATGGCTGAAGCTCATCAACTAAATATGCTCTACATATTAATACTGTACTGTAAATGTCAACTTTCTCATATTGTGAAACTAATTTCATTTATTAGAATCGATTAATTCATTCAACCAATTGATTAATTTTGTGATTTTCTCATATATTTTAAACTTTTCTCAAAAAATATTTTATATTCGATAAGAATTGTTTGAATTTCTTCGATTTGATTGAAAACAGATTAATGTATTTTCAATTTTTTTTGCTATTCTTTTATTTTATTAAGAAAATAGTATATATATTGGGGTTCACTGTAAACATATAAAGCATTAGGGCTTCGATATAATAAAGATTGGACTCTCTATCGCATAACTGTCAAGAAAGCAATTGCAATATTATTTGCTTTCCATCTCCTTATTACTAAATATAATATATAATACAATCTAATATAAACGTTGCTTTACTACAGTTAAACTCAACTCAACTCAACTCTACTGTATTCTCGATATTGCAGTCTAGAGAGGGAAAGAGAGATGGAAAGGCAGATTGGCAGGGATTGGCAGGGAGAGAATTTGTTGGTAAGGCTTAAAATATATATATAATTCTATCAATTTCTATAATATAAGAAAAATAATAAAATTTGTTATTTTGAAAAATCAATTTCACAATTTTTAATCTCATAACTTATTTAGCTACCAGGGTAAAATCAATTGGCTTGTAAATAAAATTATACGAAACTATTTTTAGACAAATATTATTTTCATTTTTTTTGCAAACAAAAACCTTTGGCTAAAAACAAGATTAAGATTTAGATTGGATTTCGTGTATAAAGAATTTAATACATATTATAAGCGAAAAACGAATTAAATTCAGAAGAATTCTTGTGTTCATAATAAACGCCTAATTAAAGTCGTTCATAAAAGCCTTTGAGCTAACCTTTAGATTAAATTTTTGGCAGTTATTATGCTTTCCTCTCATATATTACATTACATTATATAAAAATTGTGATAAAATATTCAAATTTCATATGAAATAAAAAATATTATAGAAAAGCATTAATGAGTTCAAACTTCTAAATAAGAGATAAAAACAGACATTAAGATCAGAAAAGGGATAAAAAGTGTCATCCATTGCAAAAAAGCCGTAGTATTAGACAGAATTGAAAATTAAAATATGTATTATATTATATAATTCTGTTCTGTTTTAATCATTAAAGCAAACATTGCATTCATAAAGATTTTAATATTTAAAACATAACTTTAAAAAACTTTTTTTAAAGACTAATTCAATTAATAGTCACTTATATTAAGTTTAATAAAGTCTAGAAATTTTCAATTAAGCAAATTATAAATATTAGAGTCGTTTTAATTATTTATTACTTAAGTTATGATTTCAAGTAATTTTTAATTAAACTAATTGAATGTATAAAGTAGGGGTAGCCAAGTGGCAATATACGCACACTCAAAATACGCCTATAATTAATTAATTATTTCTACTGTACCTGTATAGTTTTGTAACAGAAAAGCTTACCAAGCTAAAAACTTTGCCAAAACCTTTAGTCAAATTAGCAAAATTATTCAGAATTATTGTCATCGTAAACACCATTTTGACCCTGCATTGGACTTTTGAAATTGAAATTAAAATCTGCTAGTTTACTTTCATATAATTGAATTGGTTTTCAATTATATAATTAATGAGTTTAAGTACCTCTATATCGAAAAGAGGTTTATTTCAATGATTTTAATACCTTTTGACTAAAACTATAGGCATTTATAACCCGTTTTGATTGAAGAGATAAGGCTTTAATTAATAGCATTTATTTTCATATTAAAGTTCACAATGAGTTTCAAACAGAGATGCGGACTATTATAAGCAAACTATTCGATGATAGTATTTGGATAAAATGTGCAGGCTCATATTGTTATTATTCATATTGCAATTTACTTATACGACATGAATGTGAATTCTACTGCACCTGAAATGACATTTCATTGCATTACACAAACATTCAGCCGATTATTAATAATATTATTATTATTAAAAAGTGAATTGTTTGGAAATAAAGTTGTTATCTGGTGGCTAAATGCCGAGGGTACAATCAATTGCGAATCAATCGATTGCTGATATTTTCTTAACACTTTTCAATCGAGTCATCGAAAGTGAATATAAGTTTGCTTTTAATACTGAATTGAATGCAACAAAAATGAGTCGATTTATGCTTTTATTCTCTGAAAGCCAGAGATAGAGAAAACTCTTACCGAAAATCAAAACAATTTTTTCATATCTTTAAATATAGGTTTTGGAGCATATCCTCAGTCATACATCAAAGTCTATTTGTATCACACAATGGATTTGTGTGAGAGAGAGGAGAATAAAGTAGACAAATAGTACTTACAGTAAGTAAGCCTCAAATGGTAGCCATTGTTTCGATTGGACTTAAATTTTTCTAAAATCACAATTTGAGTTATACTCACTTTCTTTCGTATTATACTTTGTTTTATACTATTTTTTTGTTTCTCTTGTTTTTCTCTGCTTTTAGTGCTATTACTATAATAACCTAACATTTTGTTTCAGTGATATTTTATTTTATTCGGCACACATTCATCTGTACCAGTAGTTTGAAGTCATTGGTATCCATTCTCATCCAAATAGTATCCATGCTATCCATGCTATCCATGCTATCCATTCACGTTCTCTTTTTACTCTATCTCTCTCTTTCTCTCTCTTTCTCTCTGTGTATGTGTTGGATGTGTTCATATCAGAGCTGATCCGAACATTAGTTTTATTGCTTGTGAGCACAACAGAAGAAAAAGTGCACTTAAGTTGAGTACAAATAGAGATTTAGCGATATATACCTCAAATAAACAAAATCCTCTAATTATGAAAATGCGTTTCACTCTCACTCTCGCACAGTGTGATCGACGCCAACGAACGCGAAACCAATTTTTTAAAATAAGTTCCCATTTTGTCGCCCATTCATCTGATTGTCAGTTCAATAACAGAATCCGCAAACAATTCTTTGTCGATCCTATTCTTTAGGTTAGGTTTCAGTCTAATTGAGTTATATTTTACTTTTAAAGAATTACTTTTATTTGAATTAATTTTATTTTTGGCTTTCATTGAATTCAATTTGTTTATTGAAAAAAAGATAAATATATTTATTAAGAAATAGCAAAGAAGACTGAAATATATATTTGGTCTGAAATTTAATAAAAGTATAATGACTTCAATCGAATTGCATTTAGAAAATTGAAATTTTGCCACAAAATAAAATCAAAGATATTTATAACTCTGTTTTCAAAAGTTCTTTTCATATCTAATCAAATGGTAAACGAAATATAAGAAAATATGAAAAGAGTAGAAAGAAATCTATTTTGTTCTCTATTCAGACAATTCTTGCAATTCTAACAGTTTTTTGTCGATTCGTTTGTCAAAGAAAATCATAAATCACTGGCAAAAAAGTTAACGTTTCTCTCTATGACCGGAGGGTGTGGTTAGAATCGAGACATTTATTTGCAATCGCAGCCAAAATAATGATTATAACGCCGTATAATACGATATATTGTATATTGTATTCTGTATTCGCTCTTCTATTACACAACATAAATGTTTTGAGTCTATGAATGCCAACCAAAACGTATTAAATAAACTTTTTGAGCCATACTTTTTGAAGGGAGTATATCATTTCGCTATCGTCCGACTTCACATGTTCACCAAAATTGTTATCCTTAAACTAAATTGAGCTTAAGTGCAATTTTAATATGAATTCAACACTTTGTTTATTTCTTGTATATGAAAATATATATAATCCATATTAGCGAGGGTATATACAAAATGTCATCTGAAATTTTGTCCGGAAGATATATCTCTATATCGGAATCATATATTCCTAAAAACTAAATCATTTTATATAATTGTTTCCATTTCATCCATTTGTATTCAAATCTGATTTAAGAAGTTGATGGTTATGTATAAACTTAGTGGGGATTCGGATACATCTGAAACGTCCACCAAATGACTCACTAATTAGTTCAAATATAATCTTACTAACTTATAAATATAGTTAGTACAGTATTTATTGATTTTCTACATCTACCCAATCCATTCATAATTATTGGTATTTTTCAATTGATATTTTGATATTATTCTTAAAAATATTTTTTATATCCTTTATATTGAATGTAATTGTTTTTGAGTCAATTTAATCTTAGCCGAAGGTTGTCGCACATCTCCGGCCTAACTCCCTCTCCATAATAACTAATTGTAATCAACAACATTAATTATAATCTGAATTAATAAATGTTTTTATTTAAATCAAGAATTAATTGATTTGTTTCTTCAGCTGGGTCAGAGTTAAGCGTTGAACCCAGAACACGTTTCATATCCCTAATCAACATAGCGGTTTGATTTTTATTTTGGGCACTAAATATGTGCTCGTTGATTATTGTACAAATTATACTCAAGCATAAGCTAATGTTCAAAATCCGCTTTTATTTCTAATACAGAATACTTTAATAATCCCGGTCTTTGTCTTCGAACTTATAAACAGTTCAACACTTGTTTGACAATGAATTATCACTCAATTTCAATACAATGTTTTATATTGCATTGAACTGTATATCAGACTAAATAATTGCAATTATTTCCAAATCTCTACTCCTTATAAAAGAGTCACATTTTATTTGTATCATAAAGTGTTTGCATTCGAGTCAATAGAGTCACGTCTATGAGAAGTGTTAATTAACACTATTTTCAACAATCTTGCTAATCAATGTGAAACTTTTATTCTTGATCAATAGGAGTTAATATGATTCTACTCACTCTTGTTTATATTGCATTCAGCCCAGCATTGATTGGATGATCTTTTGTGTGACACACAAAAAGTGAGACGCATTAGGAAATGAGGCTCTGATTAAAGATTTAAAAATGTTCTAACGTTTGGATATATGTTATTAACAATTAATGCGGAATTGAATGCAGAAATAAATTCTCGCATTTCTGACAGAATTAATCATATTTTATGTCAGTTCTGGATATAAATTATAGCAATGATTATTGAATAACTCAGTCGTAAATATGCAGTAATTCTTACACCAGAATAAAGTTTAATTATCTCAATACAAGTGATTTATATTTGGTATAAAATAGAAATATTTTTTGACTCAAATATATTGTAATAAATCAGAATTTGGCCCCAAATGGGTATATAATATATGGGTTGAACTGTGTGTCCAACAGTTCAATACATTTGATTGTATTTCGATTTATTTCTGAATTATAGTTATAGCATAGGAACAGCCCTCGGCTACTAATTAAGACAGGCCTTACACATGAGAATCAGACCCTATTATTCACTCTATTCTTAATACGATTTCGAAACACATTTTTGGAAACCAGAAATGGACCTGTGCTCGTTTGCACCATCCTTATGCGAACACATTTATTATTCAGGGTTCAATTTAAAATAGGATTCTTACGTCTGGCTTTGTAGCACAGGTACATTATTAGCCGATGTGTTTCAATCAATTTTCTGTTTCTATTATTGATTTTCAATTTCAGAATTGATTTATTGCTATAAAAGCAAAGAAAAAGAGAAAAGTTTTTTAATGGCATTAAATTATAATTAAATATTAAAAGAATCGGTTTATGAGTATTGTTCCGAAACTAATAAAATGAAAGTTCGGAACAATAGAAAAGTTTGATTATATTTCTTGTGCGTATAATTGTGTGCAGTATTTGTGCCATAAGTAGTAAATTAAGCAACAATTCAAAGCCATAATTAAAATTAAGTTTGGTCTGTGCGCACAGTGCACACAAGGCATCCCATAATTGCCATTATTATGAGCTCAACCGAAAAAAGTAAATGCTTTCTAATGGATAAAAGAGAAGTTATTTGCCGGCAGTTAGTGTCACAGAATAGGTCTGCAATGCATTCATTTTCTACTTTACTCCGGAGTACATGTTATTCAGAGAACAAACAACTGGACTCTCATTTGCTATAATAATGAGAAGCGAATCAATCAGTCTTTTGTAACAGTGATTAGTGATTAGTGTAAACGTTAAACACAAACCGATTCTATTAAAGCCAATCCATTCCACTAACGAACCAACCAATGAAGGACTCAACCGACAAAATAGCACAACTCTATTCAAACTTATTTTCACTCTATATATAGTTCGGGTGCCAGTTGTACTGTATGGTGCAGGGTCAATATAGCCGTATTGCCATTTTGTGACACATTGGGCAACATTTCAATATTTATTAGCTTCGGATGCGATCTATATAAGTGATGAACTGCCGGATGCATAGCATCGGACTCATCGGAAGTCCAGTCAGTGATAACCGAAATCGTTTATGCATTTATCGAACCATTATTTATCATATATTCTCATAAAATAATATCTATATTGAGTCAGCTTTTGGCCACAAATACTCACATTTATTATCATTTGATTCGATAACCAATTTCACAGATAAGACAGAATCACATACAGAGTACAGACAGAGGGAAGGAGTGATCGTATCTTAACTGGATTTCGGAGAAAATCCTAACATATTGACTAATAATTTAAAAGTAACAGGCTTATTTTCCATGAGCAGCGTTTCGCAAAATTAATATCCGGTACAATTATATTTTCATTCATAAGCCTTGACCAAAAACTATGATTACAGGGGAAAAGTTAATTATGCTTGATTGTTTGATTATTTGATCCATAATAAGTCTATTTCTGATTAATTGTTTCGAAATACTGATTAGTAAACAATTTCAGTCAATTCAGTCATTAAATCAAAAGTCATATAAATCCGGAAAATATGTTGATTAGAGTTGGCTTTAGTTTCTCAATCGGAGCTCAAATTTAATTAATTCGCTAAGAATTTCATTAAATCCGAACAAATCATATGAATTGAATAAAACAATTTTATTTAAGCGCAAAAAAATAAAAATGATTTCAATAGAAATGACTTTATTTTCTCATTTAATAGCTTTAAATCTTTTATAAAATTTGTTTCATTAAATTCCGGCGCTTTTATGCAATACTTGTTTCATTAGATTAGACACAATTTCATTACTAGTTATATAATTATAAACTTCTATTATAGCTCTGAATATATTGGCCAAACATTCCATTCCTTTTCATTGAATAAAATTTAATTAACTTTTAAATACAAAATTAATTATTCACATAAAAGACGAAAATATTCTCTTTTGTCGCTAAATCTCAATACAGTATAAATACTTTACTTCAAAAGCTGTTCACAATTATATGAAAACAGAAAAATATATAAAATTAATTTTTACAATAATTTAATTAAAATTTAAAAATTAATTGTTTGTAAAGAATAATAAAAAAAAGTCATTATTTTAGGTAAAAAGTCTGCGCCGAGACCCGGGATCGAACCAGGGACCTTTAGATCTTCAGTCTAACGCTCTCCCAACTGAGCTATCTCGGCACATAATGAAAGTGTGCGAATTGATCCATCTCGATTATATGGCACATAATGAATGAAGCGAAGGCACACAAGAGAGCGCCCGTACTATATATAGCGACAACTTTTCCATTAAGTAATTATTAAAACATCGAAAAAGGCTTAAATATATTGCGATAAAGAAATATAAAAATTGATTAAACGAGACGTTTATATAGCAGTTAATGCTTTTTTATGACACACGCCTTAAAGCTATATTCGCAATGAAAACCTGTTTTTATATAACATATATATTGAGGGAATAAATGCAAAATATATTAAAGAAGTGAAAAAATATATATTTATTTACTTAATGTGCGATCGAATTGAAGCAGAGATGAGATGAGTTGAGATGTGAATTGAATGCACACTGACTTCGCAAATGTGAAGAATATTTACATTCAAAACAATTTCAATGCATAACAAAAGCCGTAGCTTTTGATACAAAACAAATTGAAAGTTAATATAATTTGCATTAAAGGAGATTTGTCTGAACAGAAATTTTTTTGACAAACATTGCAAAACTATAATTGATTTAAATATTTTGTCGCTTAAAACAGAAATTAATGCAAACGAAGGCAACAGAAGAGCGAAGAGTAAAGAGTTGTTTGGCGTTCACCAGAAAACTAATGATAATTTTATAGGCATAGCATCTGTTGCCCTAATCTATTGGACAGATTAAAAATGTAATTAAAATTACATCATTACCAGCACTGGTATGCACTGCTACTGCCTTTTCTACTCACTCCCTGTGCTATTTGGCTGCCAACAAATCAATGCAATTGCAGGAAATGTATAGTAAAATAGGAGTAATTAGTGGAACGAACAGAAGCGAAGATAAGTTAATACTTTTAATTGAAAAATAATTTCCAAACAATCCGAACCATTTTTGATTAATATAACTTTTGGACTGCAATTCTCAACTTATACGGTATACACACGTACTGTACGTACTGTATAAACACACTTATAATGGATGAGACAAATACTGTAAAATATTTATATTCAAATCGATTACTAGTCAGTGAATCCGTATTTCTATTTTTGAAAAATCAATTTTCTTTATTAATTAGTAATATCAGAGAATTTTCTTATAATTTTCTTTAGTATTTCTTTCCTTGAAATCTAAGGAAATATTTTTTCGTTTATAAAAATTAATTAGAGATAAATTGATTGATACGTTAGGAAAAAGTTCTTAAATGTAAAATATTTAAGCGATTTGTGTGAAGTTTAAGCGATATATAGTGTATATAAAAGCATTAATTGATATGAAGAGCTAAAATATTTTATGTATGATTCAACAAACAAGTACACTTTGACGTAGTTTGGATTAGACTCTGAAAAGATCGTCTTGGTCCCGGTTTTTGCTGTCGTGGTCTTGGACAGGAACGGGACAGGACAAGAAATCAGCGTCTTAGACAGGACAGGACGGACCAGGAAAAGATTCTATAGGGATAGAACAAGACCCGGCAGGACCTGGCAAAAACAGGCACGACAAATTCACCTTCTAAGCCAAAACCATGACAAGACGGGACGGGATTGAATTTTGTGTGTCTTTTCAGAGTCTAGTTTGGATGAGCCAAGTTCCTTACAGGAATTAATTAGATGGTACGTACTTTTTGGAAGTGTCCGTATAATTAATGCCTAAAACAGAGAAAACATTAAAAAGCTATTATCGGGAAAATCAAATAAAACTTTGACTATAATACTAATGCTTTTGTCTGATTAATAATTCAAACCAACTTTTATGGATTTGAGACTAACATTAAAGTTTCATTAACTTTATTGGAAAGGATTAAATCTAAAGGAAAAATAAGCATTCATTTAGGTTCGGGCAGAACTGGTGGAGACACTGACGAAAAGATCGCATAAAAAAGATTTGATTAAAAAGCACTCTATTTTGTCTGCAGAGCGAGTGAGACAAACGAATTAAAACAAAAGGAAAAACACTATAAAACTTAGTTTAGTATTAATTGGAGACTAACTGTAGGCATAAGAGTGTAGTCAAAGAATGTCTTAATTGTATGGGTAGAGTGAAAAAGTTGATTGTATTGAATGAAGAGTTAATTATCGATTGAAGTTTTGATCAAACATAGAGTGCCAGTCAGTGAGAGTGAGTAAGACTGAGCCAAATGATTATCCGAACGACAAGTAATAAAATGCTTTTAATGTTTTAAGTGCTCATCAAAAGCGAATGAAACGAATGAAACGAATGGCAAGCAATTCAATGAGAGATACATTAGAAGAGAAAGCGTTCGCATCGTAAGCATCGGTTTGTATTCAGTTTGCAGTTGTCCTCCAATCTGGTCACTAGTCTGATGACTAGTTGGCCCACAACAGGCACAAGTGTGACGAACAGGCACCGGCATGTCACTAATTGAACTCCGACATGTTTCCATTAAGATGGCACAACTCCAGTACCACTACTGCCCGTTAAGGCATTAATTTTTTATTTTCTGTTCCATTAGCGCCGATCCTTCGCTCGGCTCTAATACCAGTCAATCGTCAATCCCTGAAGTGCTTCTCTAATAGCCTTTCCTCTAATCTATGAATTATTCTGAGGCTTCAAATTAGAACCAATATTTGCAACCATCCGCTCATCACTCACTCCTGGATCTGCATCTCCAGCTACAGTATGTTCCCGTAACCGGCCATCCACTGCCAAAACATACCAGTGTTCTCTGTGTACAATACAACTGATTCACTACAAACACCAAATTAATCAAGTTTTCAGATCAACGACAACTCACATACGATTGAAATTCTAATCGATTTGAATGATAGGAAAACATATGAATAGTTATAATAAGTTATAATATATATAATATTCATTAAATTCATTTTTAAATCTAATCTTTCAAAAGGTTATTAATATTTCAAAGCTTTATAAATAAGAATTATTTGAGTAGAGCTTATTTTTCCAAACAATATATATATATATATTGTATATAATGTATATATTGATTATACCCTGTATTTTGTGTCCATTTCTCTTGTGTTTAGAAGAAAATAAGTTTGAAATCAAATAAGAGCTGAATTGTCATATTTCTTGACATATATTTGGCTGAATGCGAATAAAAACTTTTTCTCCGATTTTTCTCTTCTGTTGTAAAACACAGTCTTTTTTAATAAAATTCATATCAATTTAGTCGAACCTGTTTTCTCTGCAATATATGAATATTTGGCATTTTTGTACTTCTTGTGCACTTTTATTGCATCCAGGCAATAGAGAGAGTGCACAAGCTATTTATTTAAGAGCACCTCTACATAATTCATGGCTCAAATATTCTTCAGACAGTTTTTTATAACTCAATATATGAATGAAATAAAGTATTAATCTTTTTCTGGGTATCGATATATATAGCCATATATTGGAAATATAGATCATTTTGAATGCATTTTTAGATTAGTCTTATGGGAAATACAGACACAAAACACACAACCATTTGATTGGCCGACAGAAACAGTAGAAACACTTTATTCCGACAGTCGGAATGGGATTATATTTTGTGTTAGTGTAATGTTTTGGTCAGATATACACAAATGGACTTCAGATTTATTCCGAATCGAATTTCTATTTCATGTATTTCTTCCTCTTTTTTCCAAATATTATATTATTTCTTCTCTACAAACGAATCGATTTTTTTTACAATTCTTTGAATCATTTATTTCCACAAAAAAAAATACAAAATAATATTTGAAGAGATTTTTATTAGAAAAATAAGATTAAAAAAATATAAAATGAAAAAATCAAATTCAAAAAATTGACAACAAATTCATTTCTCAGTATAAGAAATGATACGAAATAATAGAAGAATTTTCTGCTATTCGATAGACAATCGTCTGATTTAATTAAATATTTGTTAATCAGTAAAAAAAAGTATAGAAAAAGAGTGGAAACAAAAAAATATATATAAAAACAAAGTAATTGGAAAATAAAATTAAATAAACATTTCATTTCTGGCGACAAAATAGTTTTGTCTTTTATTTTCGTCTCAATATTGTGTGAAAACAAATTTGAAAATAAAAAGAAATACTTTTAATAATGTGAAGAAATATATGATCAGTGAGAAAGAGAATGAGAAGAAAAGTTTAATATAAGTGACAGTTATTTTTTGTTTTAAAATTGATTATATATAATATTAAAGGCAAAAGAGTAGGAAAGTAGTGAAGGGAAAGACATGAAAAAATTTAATATAAAGTTGTTTAGCCATCGGATCACTAGTAATATCTGATTTTCTTTTGGGCCGATATTACCAGATATTAAAGTGAGTTAAGAAAATGAAGTCTAAGTAAACATTCAATTCTGTAATAACATAATGTTTTATTGCGAATGAAATGAAAATATATTAGAGAAGAGAAGAAAAATAAAACATAAAACTAATGCAATTCAGACACGAAGTTGAGACGAGAGAGAGAGAGAGAGAGAGAAGGATAGGATAGGAGAGTGAGAGAGGAGACGGACTTTTACTATATATGACAGGCATTATGAAAGGTTCACTAATATCACAGAATAACTATTCCATTACCAGAAGACCAAACACAGAAACATGACTACAGAATAGTATACAGAATAAGCTCTTATGCGAGCACTTTGTGAAATAGGTTTTTGCTTTTAATTCAAAAATATTTTGGCCCAAAAATAAACAATTGGGTAAAACACAAGCAATTTATGGATTGTAAGCCATTATTGTAATTGTAATAAGTTATTCAATTTCATCAATGATATGCATTGAGTGGAAGTCAACTGAACGGGTAAATAATGCAATCACTTTAATAGGCAATTCTCGATAATGTGCTCTAATTATGTAATTCTAATAATCGATAGAAAAACTAATTTTTATTTCCAATTTGTTGCCACTTATCCTAATTGTTTTCAGTCTCTACTCATATTAATATACAGTTATTATAATAGGAACAGAAATATTATATTACTGTAGATATAACTTACAGTATAGTACTGTACAGTACTGTATATTACACTATACTATACGGTAGTATACATTATATGGGGTATAAATAAATACAATTTATATCAAATTTTATTGATGGCTATTAATCATCCATAAAGAAGAATAATAATCAGAAAAATTCTGTTAAGAATATTCTTTGCTATTTCTTAAGAGCCCAGTAGTCTATTGGATTGCAGAGTAAAAGTAGAGTAAAGTATATTTATATAATATCTGTGACTATTATTTGTGCGTTGACTTGCATTTGGGTTTATTATTATTATATTTCAATTAAAGCAAATGCTTTTAAGACAGATTATAATGAAAATTGAATGTGAATGTGAACGCACTTTAATATAAATCTAGTGAACACAACAAAAACAGAACAGACAGTAAAGTACAGACGTTTTGCTTGTTATATGTTATACCAGAATATATAATATATAGACAGAGATAATGCTGATTATGAAAGCAATTTTGCTAATGAGAGTATAAGAGAGGCCAAATTTGTTTTTATTAGAGTAGAGCCGGTCCTATCATTAGTGAATGTGAATGCATTAGTATTACTAACATTACTGACATTATTGGCATTACTGACAGCACAACAGAGAATAAGTGTTTATTGTTTTTAGTTGTTTGCCTCTAATTCAAGATTTATTGTTTAAACTCTGCTTTCTTTGAGGCAAACATTCGAGTGCTTTGTCTTTTGCTCTGACATTACACAAGAATACTGTAGAATACAGAATAGCAATATTGTACCATGCACATTTTGGCTGCTTTGTTCTCATTCTATGCAATGTACAAATATGCCGGGTAAGCAATATGAGGAAAGTTGGGCAATTAGTACAAGCTATCTTTCTTTATTTAAATTTCATAAGCTTGTACAAATTATTATGAGATTATCCAAAAGGATTTGCCACAAAACATTTTGTCTATACCCCCTTGCACATCCATAGTGACAATGATACATAAGAAGATAAGATAGTGCAAATCTGACACAGTAAAGCACCAAGGTCTATTCTTTTTATACCCCGGGTGTATGACTTTACAAGTGGCGCCATAGCACCGAACCGATTGCAAGACTAAAGAAAAGCCCAGATATTTAGATATTTATTTTCGTGGCATTAAACTGAAGTGCCTAACCGTTCCCACCAGTGCCTAAACAACAGACGCACAGCACAACACAAATGATTTACTTAATGGGAAAATATTTAAATTAAGTTTAGGAAAAAAAATAGAGTAAACTCTAATTTATTAGACAATACTATACGCTATAAAACGGACAGAATTTGATTTTCAGCTTATTATTCAATTAGTTGTTTATATTACTGAAGGAATAAAATTCATTCTTTTCACTCAATTTAATGAAAATGAATTTTAAATTCACTTAACATTATTCGTCAAATTTGTGTGCTTTTTGTAATAAATATAGCATTCATTCAACCTTGTACAATTTGATTTATGATAATATTGACTGATTGATGATTTTGATTATTTCAGGAAATTCTGAATACAGTAGTTATAAATCAGATTTGATATAAAATATGGACAAAATATTTTCCTTATTCTTCTGAAAATTTATTTATAAACTACCAAGGCAATCATTTTATTGAGGATGTTATTTATTCGAATAAATTTAATTATTTGCTCACTGAGTTTGTAATATATTAGCTAAATGACCCTCATACTCATACAGTGCATATACAGCACATGTATTCTTTGCATTTCATTTTCATAGCAATGTCTTCGAAATTATTATAATTTGTCAAACATTTGATAAATGCTTATATTGTTTAGACAAACAAAATGCATAAAAATTGAAAAAAAAAACTACTAAAGGAGCCGATTATATCCGGTTAAGAAAGTTTTCGAACAATGTCTACTCGAAGTCAGTTATGAACCGGAATTCTGTGGTAATCGCCAATCACTTGTGTCGGTCGGTCTCTATTTCTAATAGAAAAGCAAATCCTTTTGAATAAAATAATTAATTTTTTTATCAATAATTCTCATGAGAAACAAATTACACAACTTTTTGCGTAATATAATTCTGGGCATTAAATGGCATTAAAAGTGTATTGAATATACAGAGTATAACATTCAGGCCTTATATTCTTCCACTCATTATTAGCCATACATTTCGTGAGACTATTCCTCTATTCCTGTGATAATATTTTTCTGTTAATTTTGTGCTTATATTTAAAAACTAATTAATTTTGTTGGGAACGAGAGAGAAGTCTAATAGAGTTTAATTTATTGCAAATTAAAAATATTTTTCAGTTTGCAAGAGACGAGTTGACGCAAAGCACGAATGCGAACATTAAAGTTAACGCGTTTTATATATCAATATATTAGTCGTTCGTATATTCTTTAGTGTTAATAAAAGGCTAATTAATTCCAGAAAGAAAATTATTTTTCATTAAAGAAGGTTTTAATTAATTCATAAAAGCCTTCACATTATTATCTTAATTGCAAATCTTATGCTAAGAGTGAATATTTGTTTTAAAATTTATAATTTTTATATTCATTTGCTTTTGCATTAGATTTTTATTTATAATATAAATATTCTATAAATTCAAATATAATTACATTTAGAGAATATAATTAGGATTTAGAAGACAAGCAATAGATTTTGCACTGCCTTTCCTATACGTATAGGAATGATAGCACTTCTGAAGCACTAAATTAGCACTAAATCTCAATTTGTGTGAATGAATACGAAGAGAAAGACACAAAACAAAGCTAAACAAAACAGTGAGCAATGAGTGAGAGATAGTGAAAGAGATAGAGACAGACAGACAGACAGAGAGAGCGAAAACTAATGGAAACTCGTTATAGCCGTGAGTTTGAACGAAGAAAAATAGTGAGAAAACTGAATCGAAAGCAATGGCAGAGATTCTGAATGAATGTACGAATATGTGTGTATTCAGGCATCCAGTGCTAAATGTATTGGCTTTAAGTAGAAAAATAAGAGCAAAATAATAATATTGAGACCATTTCTGGCAGACTTTTATGCAGACATAAGAATGCTTTTAGAAAGAGATAATGTGATGGAGATATATGCCTAACAATGACATCCAGGCCTAACAGCTCATACACAGCACATACCCTACACTCTATAGCCAACTGTTTTAACGTCAACCAAAATCCTTTCTACTTTTTTTGTGCCAATACTTTACTTTTTTCTACACTTTTTTGACCATTGAATGAAACTTAAAATGAATAAAAAGTACTTTATTTAAGTCTAATTTATGAGTACATAAAACACATCTAAACTTTGTTTTTAACAATTTTTTATACTCAACGCCAACAAAGAATTGAAGTCTTTTCATACTTTTAAGTACTATTTCTCTCTCTCTCTCTCTCTCTCTCTCTCTCTCTCTCTCTCTCTCTCTCTCTCTCTCTCTCCCTCCCCCAAACATTCTCACTCACAAAGTCAAGTCATAGCCACACAAAGTCAGAGAACATATCGGCCGACAGACAGAGACTCACAGACGAAAGAGAATCAAATTTTCTTATCTCTAATGAAATACACAATTAAAAAGTTTGTGAACGAGAATTCAATTAAAATATGTAGTGATATCTTGGCTGTAAAAAATATAATCTCATTAATTATGTGTATTGAGACAATACTTAATGACAACTTCTATACAGTATATTAGAAATTAATTTTGTTGGGAAATAATGTATAATTTGGTTGTAATAAAGGACATAAAAAAGTTTTACTGATTAATTAGAGCAGAGACTGTGTATAGACATCAATATATGAAAAAAGACTAATTCATTGTTAAACAGAAAAGTGATTTCTAAAAATACTGTACTCTATAGTGTCTACAGTATAGTCTATACGAGCGCACAGTTATCTAAAAAACAACTAATACCGTATATTGTAATTAGGCTAATGTAGGCTCTACTGCATAGATATTAATTCAATTAACTTATAAATTAACAAAATTATGTTATAAATTATGAAAAAATAATATATTTGCTGCTATTATACGATATTAGACAGAATTGTAATATTGTTGCAAACGTTAGGCTAACATAGTTTTGCGCTTCACTGCCTGACGAGCCTATTCTGGGCCCAAAACGTTTTCATAATTATTATAATAACGTTAATCAATGATTTCTGTAAAAACTAATGATATTTTAGATGAGAGGAAACCATAGAATTAATGTCTATTTTGTATGATTAAAATCCAGTAATAGTTTGTGCCGGAAATGATGGCTAAAACAAATTTCTATCTATTTTTCTCTATTATACTAAAAATGCTAAAAATATAGAAATGAATTAAAGCGAAAATAATAAATAGACTCAAATTATTTTCTACTCTATATATCGTATAACAACTAATGCATTCATTTATTGAAGTTCTGTACAATTGAAGTACAAAATTGAATAAAATATAATAATATGCAAAATATAGACAGGAATTACAAATAACAGCAAATTTGGATAAAATTAATTTTGATGTAAGAGAAGCACTAAATATACTACTGCTTAGACTTGAATTCATTGTCATTGTAAACGAAAACTATATAATTGTTTATTTTATAGAAATATTCTGACATTCAGTTTCCTGTAGTTTAAACTTATGTTCTGTTGTAATGTGTTTTCCGTTGTTTTCGATACTCATATTTGGATTTGCATTAGTTCTGGTTATACACTAAAAAAGCTGTGTTTATCAACCAAAACAATGGCTGTCTGTATCTACACATATATCTTGCATATGTCATCGCCGAACGACAAACTGACAATTATGTGATATTATGTGATAGCATGCAAACCAAAAGCTATGAATTTATTTATTTTTTAATTCTCTCGTTAAAAAACTTTGCGATGATTTGCGTTCCGACACAAATCCAGGCAACTGTTCATTAACTATGTACTGGTTTAGTATTTATTCGCTGTCTTTCTCACTTTTAGAGCAATTAATTACATAATATTCTGTAGTTATGCACAAACTTTAGGCAAAGCAGAGATTTATTAACGATAATGAGTCGAACCCAATATGAGATACGAATCTAATAATTAAATACATTTCTGACTACAGAACAGTTGTTGTGATGAATATCAGTTGCATTCTCCCCGCTGACCATAAGTTCACCCTTGCACATCACAATATGGATTGTTGTTTGAATAGTATTATTAAATACTGTATATAAGCATAACATTCATTTGGCAGTGAATTTATGCGAGTCTTGTCTTGACTGCAGAAAAATATGTTTCCGATTAATTGATAGTTAAGAATAAAATAAAAGTTCTGAGAATGCAATGAAGACATCTGTAAATCATATTCATATCCGCCTAACCTTAACATCATATCTATTATGAGTTATGGAATATAGTCTATAATCTTATTCTCTATATCTATATATAATTTGTTTAAGATTTGAAATCTTTGTCTTAAAAACAATTATCATTTGTAATAATCAGATGAAAGAGAAAAATAATAATAAAAAGTTACGCCGTTTTGAACAAAAAATCTATTAAAATGGAAACCAAACGAATAGTTTAGATATAAGACATGCATTAATACAGCAAAACTGCAGAATACTATAATATTTACAGCAAATTATTTTTGATTTTTCAACTGAAAAATTTTTCGCCTCAACCGAGACATTACTTGTACTGGGAATACAGTAATTGCATTATAAGTCGAGTTTGTAGTCAAATAAAAAGTCAGTAAAAAAGCAAATGTTTTGATCAAAGAATATTTGTGTGAGCATTGAGCACAGTTATACATAAATTGCGGATGAGTGGCTCATTGCCTCATTGAAATGACTGTGCCACATTTGACAGGCACTAAAAATATAAGACAAACACTGTTTTATATGCCATAAAGTACTGCCGAACCGCTTCTTACATACAAACGCATAATGTCTTCGAGTGTTAAAAAACACGTTATTTGAGAGAAAGTTCGGTTACAGTCAATAAAGTTGTAAATTCTTAAATGAATTCGTCTACAGAATAGTCTGTCCCTGTTTAGCAAGAATTTCCATTTAAAATCGGAGCCACGCTATTTCTTTGCCTTATATTAAGCACATGAAACATAAACAGACTCTCAATAGCAATGACTCGGAATAACAATAAAACATATTATTCTCAAAATTAAACTCAAATTATTAAACATTGAAAAAATATGCAAACATTGTATTGTAAATCAATTCAAAGAGCTTTAGAGAGTCTACTTGATAGTCGTTAGTTCAAGATCAAATTGTTGACAGCCTGATTATTTCAGCGCTTATATAATTGCATCTAACTAAGCCTAGATGTCACAGACTGTACAAAAACAATCTTGTACATAAAAATTTTAAATCGTTTTCATGTAAATCTCAAATCAGAAAAAAATTTAATCAATTTATTGTAAAAAATCATTAAAGTTATCGATGTTTTGATGTTTTATTTGGAAAAGTAATTAAAAGCATTTTAACCCCAATTTGTTTTATAATAAAAACTGATTTAAGTTATAAATAAAGTAGAGCTCATTCAGTGATGACTCAGTGATGAGTGACAATAAGTATATTAATCCCTTCTGTGTCCGGATCAAATATCTGTTCATTGTTTTTGTTCTCGAATTTCTTTGCTTCGTTAATGAGCTAGGTTGTAGAAAGTGTTGAAAATGATTTTCAAATTCAGCAGACGGAAGATGGAGCTTGATAACCTTAAAGAAGTTGACAGGCTTATTTTTGGAATCAGTGCAACACATATTATAGTCAACTTATATTGAATTAGTTAACCGAATGAAGAAAAAAATACGAATTATTAGAAAAATAATTTTTTAATCGAAACATTTTAAGAACTAATAGAAAAAGTTTGCGAAACATAGCTTTGATTAATGAATTCACATTAAAAACAATCAATTTTCACGAAAATATTTTAGTGATAAATGCGTTGAAAACATATTTATTTCTAAACAAAACTTTTCATATACTCTGTATCTAAAGTGAGCGCCACTTATATTCTGCTCTTTATTCCTAATCTTCACTGTTGAGACATAAATTTTATTCTTTCACTTCTTCCACATCTTATATATAAATATTTTTTTCAAACGTAAGATATATTGCATGAATGCAAGCATAAAGTGTGTGGAGAGAGAGAGAGAGAGAGAGAGAGAGAGAGAGAGAGAGAGAGAGAGAGAGAGAAAGTGAAAAAATGGCAACAATTTTGTGAAGAGAGAGCAAAAAAGTGAAGTTAAGTTAACTTTTACGCTATTTGTTATATAAAATATCAATTACAAGCACTAAACAGTAAGTCATGCCATCGCACCAGAAGAACATAATAGGGCAACGAAGAGAGCGGAGAAGTGCTGTCTGTGCTGTCGAACCGCTACTAAAAACGAAGTGATTTTTCAGCAAATAATCGTTAATTCAACGAACGGATCATTAGGCAAAAAATGCTCCTTTTCTAACAGTTAGCGCTCTTTGCTCTCTCTCCTAGTCTTTCATATGATGTTAACAAAAATTTACTGTTAAGTCAGTCAGTCCTTTATGTGTTTCATATTTGACACTTAAAACAATAATAATGGTTATGAGAGTAACGCAAGAAAAATATTGAACAGAAAATAAAGAGAAGAAAACAATAACCGAAAACAAAATTCATTCAATTGGAAGGAAATTAGAAATATATCTAAACTTTTAACGACTATTAGAGCCATAAAAGAAATCGATTGTAAAGAAGGAGAAAAACTGATTTCAAATTTGTTAAAATCAATCTATTAATTGATTTTCTCTTCTCCTTAATGTACAGTACGTCGGGTTAGGCTCACAGACTATTGGCTCAAATCTGCAAATAATTGAATTCTGGGTAGACTTTAATCAAACGGAAAATCAATTTAATATAAATGCTTTGAATGTAATATAAATTGAAAAAAATAATTTGTTTTTATACTAATTTAGAAAAAGCTATTTTATATATAACTTTTGGAAAATAAATTTTATTTCATTCAATCAAATGGAGCCATAAAGACGTTGAAAAAAATCTTTTTGATTAAATCAAAGCTGAATTTAAAGCAGAGAAAAAAATTATTCTCAGGTTTTATGGTTTTCTGGATTAAAAATTTGTTTTTTCTTAATCTTAATTCATTTGATAACTGAAATAGACTTTTAGTTTATTATTACTTAATTAGATAACTTCTAAAAGCCTTTATTACTCATTAAACCCATTAATGTTCCGGTGCTGTCATCAGAATGTTTTTGCCGTTAAAATAATTAATTTTTATTTTGATGAAAATGTTTTTTAATTAGAAGTCAAGAAACTAAATAAACATTTGAAAGATAGAAAATATGTGTACATGGTCAAATTGCTTGAATACTTTGGGAACAATTTTAGGTTTAGTGAACTTTTTTCAAACTAAGAAAAGCCAAAAAACTTATTTTCTTTTAACACTTTTGTCGGATATTTTAAATATATTTGTTTTTATATTAAGTAATATTCAAAATAAAATATTTAATTAAATTATCTGAAAATGGTTTTTGATTTTTAATTAAATTCAAATGTTTTTAAAGCTTTTAAATATTTATATATATTTTTTAGGCTTTTTAATGAATGTTGAACTCAATTAAATTTTTAGGTTTTTGAATAAATTATTGATATTTTGTTTGTTTTTGATTCAATTTTCTTGTGAAAGCCTTAATGCGATTCAAATTTGATAATTCGGTTAAAACTTGAAAATTGAAAACAAATTTAAAATGCATTTATCATTGAATTTTGAAAAATCAATTTACACTTCAATTTCTTAATTGAAAATTCTTTACTTTTACTTCAAATATATGCGGAATATCTTTAAATCTATTGATAAATCCACTGCTAATTAATTTTTTCTTCAAACCAATTAAGTGTTTTGCAAAATATATCCGTTTCTGTAGTAATCAATCTTTGTTTGTGAGAAATGTATGTAATTTTCATTCTTAAAATCCACTTTACATCTGATGTTTGTATTACAGAGTACTGTATAGTACAGGTAATTGAATTTCTAAACACATACAGTTCGGTCACCCGAACCCGGTTCACATGAATCTCAGTTGATTTGTAACTAAATATTTTTTCAATGATGCACAGTCAGAAATAATCCTGGTCAAAAACTAACCGAGTCGATAACCAACATACCTAAAAAATATATAATAAAGTTCAAGGTTTTTTTGTAATCAGGGTTAAGAATAACCAAAATATAATTTTTAACGAAAGTTGGGTTAAATATGTATTACATATCTCTCTAATCTATAATTATATTGTGTTCACGTCATTCCCTGTATTGTGAAATGTTTGTATAGATTGAGCAGAGATTGTCTGCAATTCTTTTTATTCAATTTTATCGCTTTCTATAAATTAATATTTTATACAAAATATAAATATTAATAAATATAAAAAAAGATTTTGAGTTTATTTAACTTATATTATATGTTTGGATATACTGTAGATTAGTTTGCAATAAAAACATTATCTAATCTTAACATTCAATTAATAAAATAAAATCTCAAATAAAATGTAAGTTTAAGCTAAAAAGCGGCAAAATTTTAAAAAAGTTTTATTTGGTATAAAAGGCATAAAAACAAAAATTATTAACAGAAATGAAAAAAAAGGTAATAAAAGCTGAGAATTAAAAGGAGATGAAGTCTGGAAAAAATGTACCCAAACCTAATTATCAATGCAAAGGCATCACCAAATATAAAATGTTTTTACCCAAAATTAATTCAAGACATTTATCAAACTTATTGCTTCAGATGTCGACAACACTAATCGATAAATATATATAAATTTTTTAATCAAAAAATATTTTTATTTATTTTTTGTATTAAATAAACACTTAAATCATTTAATCTGTTTCAGTGATGAAAAAGAAAATAAATATATATTTTAGTTCTGATGTGAAACGAAATTTGCATAAAAATAAATTTAATAAAACAGAAAAAAGAGTTTGATTTATGTGTTTTTAGAAAATCCTATTACGTTGTGATGAATTTGATTAAACATTTCTATTACAGGTACAGCATATTAACATCAGGGATGCGCAAGCATATAGTCAGCCAAGACTTATATTCAACAATATTTTTAGTCGATATAAGATTTTTCAAATGAAGATTAGGTGCAAAATATTGATCCAATTTCATAGTTAGTTAACTTCATATTTATTTAATAATAATTAATTTAAGAGAATTTGCACTACTGTACAAAATTTGCAACTCTGTCATTTGCTACATAATTTTGCACTCTCCAAGCAACAATAACTCCTCCATTGAGAGAAAATCTATTGAGAATAGAAACAAGTTTTCATTTGATAACTTATATCTACAAATTGGATAAGTGAAAGAGGGGGTAGATATGAAAGTGAGCTTGCGCATCTCTGATTAATATATTGGAATATGTTTTGACAAATAGGAATCGCTTTCATCCCTCTATTGGCTTCATTGGCATGTTTTCGATTAAAAAGTGCAGACATTTAAGTATGAATTGTGAATGTCGTGACTATTTTTAATAAACCAGAATTAAGTATTAAAAAGAGCGCACAATAAGTGGGGCTAAAAATCTTTTGTGTGCACATCAACTCAATTCCCTCTCTTTATTGAAAATTTTTGATTAAACAAAATTTTAATTAAATTTACATAATTTCTTGATTAAACAAAAGCTTTTATAACACATATAACTAATAATATATTAGACATTAAAATCTAACGATTAATCGATTCAAAAGTGAA
The DNA here is from genome assembly GCA_034693305.1 of Eueremaeus valkanovi. NCBI lineage: Eukaryota > Metazoa > Arthropoda > Arachnida > Sarcoptiformes > Eremaeidae > Eueremaeus > Eueremaeus valkanovi. The sequence goes on along the minus strand of JAQIWA010000198.1, from coordinate 13,340 downwards.
TATTATTAATAACAGAATATTCTTATTATAAGTTTAATTAACATTTGGATTGCTTTTGAAAATTTAGTAAATATTAATATATTTTATATTAAACATAAAGATGAGATACAATACTGTATAATATAATGTCATTTTAATAATATTTTTTCTCTCTTTTTAATTATATTTTGAATGAGAAATGATAATAGAAATACATTAAATTAAATCTATATATAGATATATAAAATTGTTTTTTTCCGCAATTTATTCCATCATATATTCCATATTCTATACTATACTCTAATCTAAAGCTAATTATTTTCCATTAAATTAAATAAAACTTCACAAAAGAATTCCTTAATTTTCTATTCATAGCCTTTGCTGTTTGGGTGGAGAGCATCGAAAAAATCTCTATTCCTATTAGAATGAGTGCTTCGGCTCTTATATGAGTATATAATATAAGTTTTCATTTGAGCTCAAAATTTAAGTAATGCTTTTGATATATAAATTACATAAATTGACCGAATATTATATAATACCTAAATATACTCTAATATAATGTATTTATTTATAGTATTATTGAACATAAAACTGCCTGAAATGATAAGCCTTAAAAGCATAGGTCCTCTCACTGTCTATACGGTATGTACTGTACAGCACATCAATACAGTGCGCCTCACATTCAATAATACAGACTATTCTTGTTAAATAAGTATAACTGGGTACAATATCATAGCTTTTCACAAATATATCATTTTATTCACAATGATTTTGATTGAATTGAATATTTAACCTGTCTTTAAAATTACCAATGTTAGATCCAGGCAAATTCATGCTATAAGATTTGTGTGTAGCGCGAATTCTGAGCCAGACTGTAGTGTGAGTGGTGTGTAAGTAATGTGTATAATGTGCTCAGCATTTACTCGTTATTCAATGCATTTCACTTTAGCGCTGGTAAATGCCATTATCAGATTGTCTTTGCAAACCATATGAGTGAGTGCTTGTGAGCAGAGCAGACACTAATGCTTCTCACGATCTCTCAAATAAGGACCTTTCATATTGGGTGGAGTGAAGACACCCAAATGCAAAACTATTCGCATTTTAATATCAATATACACTCTATTATGTGCTCTATATTTATATGTTTAATACATTTATATATTAGACAATACAATGCAATACAATATAAAAGCCCTTCTCTTTGAGCTTACAATTCTGATCTCCAGAAATGAGTCTGGCTTTGATAGCAGAGGTCATTCTATGCCCGAAATAAGCCTATTCTTTATGTCTCTTATAATGTTTTGACTCTTAAAGTTGAAAAGTTAATACAATTCAATGGTTTTATGGCATGAATTGAAAATATTTCGGATTAAAATCGTTGTCTCAATAATACAAATACAATACTGAAATCGATTTAATACTTGCGGAGAATAAATAGACTTTTCATCCATTCGTCGCTTATTCAGAACAAATTTAGAGTCAAATCCTTATATAATGTTATTTAAGTTAAGATATTTTTCAGACTTGAAATAAATTAAAATTCAATTCAATTGAGGAAACTATTAGACCTAAAATCTAAGCTATACTACTCTACGGATAATTATTCGGAAAAATTCACATTTCCTTAACTAATACATTAAAAGCTAAAAATACTTATTCTGTAGATCTGATTAATAAGACATTAAATTTTATTTCTTCTCAATTAAAATATTTGTTTGAATTGAAGTAAAAAAATGCATTTCTATCCATAAAAATGAAATAAATATATTTCTGTATCTAATCTTCTGTATAATAATTATTGGTTCAAAACATACATTCTATGGCATCGACTCTAATATATAATAAATAAATGGATTGAAAAAATGTTTAGTAACAGCAGTAAAGCACATGTAATCTATAATTTTGATGTTCAAGTCTCAGCTCTTTTCTCATATCAGAAGCCGTAATGAGTTCATGAGTTTCTGTTCAACTATTTCTTTCGGAAATTCTTCTATTTTTTTCAATTTTCTCCAAAGAATTCTCCGATAATTTGTTGATCATTTATATAACAGGTCTGATGTGAGCCAACTATTATGTGAATCACAGCTATTGGTGTAATGTTTTCAGACATTTTTCAGTTTATGCCTTCTTATAGCCTGCGATCAGACCAACGATCGAATGCCATTCGGAAAGTGTCCCAAAAGAGCCTTTAGTTTGTTAGACAATGTTTGACCGTAAGTGACTCACAATGGCCTCATTAGCCATTTCAGGCACTTATCTATCCTTTCGCACACATCTTATGCCACTTATTCCTATGGCTTTATATACACCATTTGGCCACATGTCTGACCCGTTCCACACATTATACACATTCTATACATTCGATACTTTACGTGAATTATGGTTCAGATATTTTTCAAAATTAATTCCAAACCCATTTAAATAAAGGATTTCTTTTATAAATTGCAGAACATTTCAAAATAAAAACTTTGACAAAACTATATACACTTTGTTTTAAAAATATAGGGAGCTCAAAATTGCTTAAGCATGGCCATTTTATAAAATACGATTAAACAAGAAACTTGTTTGCAGTTTCTAATAAAATTTATATTACGAAAAATGAACATGTTTAAATTAATTAAATTATATGTAACGCTGAATTATTTAATGACTCATCAAAGTTCTAGGTTTTTGTAAATTCTTTAAATCCAGCACTAATTCTGAAATCTCAGAGCAAAGCCTGTTTCAAAGCATATTGAAACAGAATTTCAAATAAAAATCTAAATATAAATAAAGAGTAAATGTTTTCGATTTTTTTTTTATTTTTGAAACTAATTTTTAGTTTAAACACAAATTGGTTTACAGAATATATATTAAATATTTTATGAAAAGTTTGTTTTTCATTATATTTGATATCAAATAATAATAATATTAGCGCTAAAGTCGAGAAAAATAAATTAATATATTTTTTATATTCAACTCTTTTGAGCTAATATTTCAATAAAAATAATATTTGCAAAAGATTTTTCACACGAATGAATCGTTTATAGAGGAAACGGAGGGCGAGAGAGAGAGAGAGAGAGAGAGAGAGAGAGAGAGAGAGAGAGAGAGAGAGAGAGAGAGCAACTGACGTTCAAATAATAAACCGAAAGCAGAATTTCATAAATGATATCAATGATTATGAATGCCTCACATATTTATAAACCCGAATATATATTCAAATGAATTCATCTGTAATTTTAATATGCGTTCAGTTCTGGCACTCCTTTATATTCGCCTAAAATTTGCTGTTTTTATAAAAAATAATAATAAACTCAATATTATATAAAATATATTTTTAAATAGAAAAATAAGGCTTCAAAAGCAAAGTTATGCATACAATAGGATCGGAAAAATCGCAAATGCAATGTGTGATTGTGTAAACTTTTTTAATATGTTTTCATTTCATTTGCATTTATTATAAGCTGAGAATAAATGAAAAAAATTTTCTTCTAATAATAAAAATAGGTTTTCATTATTAACTCTATTTTTTTGACGGAATTTAATTTAATTTTTTTTCTTCTTCTGTTATGGGCCGCCAAAAGTGTTTTGTGAGAAAATATTTTCATTAATATTTATGCACAATATATGGCCTTTTTCTGTGTGTGTAGTATAAGCTTTGAGATTAAAAAAAATATTTTTAATATAAGTTTTTAATTTAATATTTCTTTTCTCATTAAAAATATATATCAATCAAAATAAAAACGGAATATAAAAGAAGTTTAAGAATATGTTTATTATTATTAAAGAATTTGTTTCGGTTATCAAATAAATTCTATGCAAAGAATATTCTATTAAATAATAAAAAGTAGTATAAACTCGACGAACAATAATCGATAGACCGATAGAAAGGTTAAAATCGGAACTAATATTCACTAATCAATTGATTATAAACGAGAAAATAATTATAAATAATTCAATAATAACCATTGGCAATGTTACCTGGACAATTTGGTAAGCTTTTGATTTCAATTGTACTAGCTAATCATATATCAGGTGCAAAACTCTGAACTTGTCTGTCACTGTCGCCATCGTTTGTTAGACCTCTAACTACAGTATATTTTATACAATTTGTATGTTTGCAACAGAATATTCTGTATTACAGTCTAATAGAAATTCTTGTCTAAAATTTATAGACTATAATCTTGTATCGAACACAAGTGTATACCAGAATAGGCTTTCCATTGAATATCTGATCGAAAGCGGAATAAGTTTTGTAAAAAAAAGGGAGAATTCAGTGCAAAAACATTATTATTGAACTGAAATGCTTGTGAAGAGAATGGCAGCGAATGAGTGAGAAAACGCTTACGCAATGAGTTTTCTCTCAAGAAATTGATTGCATTTAAAAGCTTTTGCTCAAAGATTTTTTGATTTTTCCGTTCATGGATTTGTGCGCTCATACATACAGACACTACTCTACGGCATACTATCCAACTCACAGAATAGGCTTCACTTTTCTGCACTTGTATTCTGTGTTTCGATTTTGATATTCTCTTTTCCATTCTTTCTCTTCTTTTTTTGGATGTTTTCACAGAAAAACTTTTGCTCTGATTTTTTTCTTGTTATACTATTTTTGCTTTCATTTCTATTTTATTATTTTCTATGTTTTTTTAAAACTATTTTTTTATTTGTGTTTTTGTTGTCTTTTAGTCTTTTCTCTCTCTATTGAATACAATTTTATTTTTGTCTGTTTTTTTCTCTTTGTTTCAAAACAATTAGATTAAAATTTAACGATTTTAACGTTTAAGCAATAGTTTGTGTCAAACGAACCGAAATTATTTTTTTTTCTCTACTCTTCTGTTCTCTTATAAAAGAAAATTAAACTTTATATTTGTGTGGAATCAGTGAAAAAATAATATAAAAGAGAATTCAGTGAAAGAATAACAGAATTTCATTGAACACAAAGATTAACTCAAACGTTAGATAAGTAACGAATAAATAATTTTACTATTTGTCAGTTTATACAGTATTTTGAAAACTTGATATAAAATTAAAATTTTTAAATTAATTCAAAATTCAATGCAATTTAATTAGTGGTTATTTAATTTGTTTAATATTTTTTGTTTAACTTAATTTACATAATATTCAGAGCATTAGTAGAAAATAATAATCTTTTTCATCTTTTCGTTGATTATTAGTTGCCAGGGTATGGGCAAAGGGGAGACTAAATAGAAATGGGATCATTTTTTCATAGATTGACGAAAAGGTCTAACTTATTAGACAAATCGAATTAAGTATAAACTACCATGAATTAGCCTAGTTTGCATCTTGCTCTTTTAAGTCAAAGTTTGTATAATTATTTTGAATACATGTTCAGAATTTTAAAAATTGATCCAAAGTCTATTTGTTCTGATAATATGCAAATACAGTACAGTATATAAACAGAGTTTTGTTTTTCATTAGATTTGATTAATTCAAAAAAAAACTTAAACTTTTAAAACAACTTTAATTTGCATTAAATAAACTTAAAATTATTCTCTCTTTAATCAAAAAGTTTATAAATTATTATAAAGTAAAAGTAAATGTAAAAATGGTAGCATTCATAAACATGACCGTGTTCACTTACCATAAGCTATGTGCCGATGTTTTATGTTTGACGAGTGAATCAATTAAAACATTTTTAGATTTCAAGTACCTTTATATGAATTTGTTTTTGGGATTCTGTCTGATATTGAATTAATTTAAAGACAATAATTTATATGATGTTTAAACTATAAAAACGTTTTAAATGTAGTATAAATATTGTCCAGGCATTGCTCTTTTTCCTTTAATGCTGCGAATTTTTATAATTATTGGCCTTTGGCTAATTTTAACATATCATACCTTATCTACAATTATTTTGACGAAAGGTTTTTAGTCATTGAGTTCGAAATCATTTGAGAATACAGTATTGTTGATATGAAACCTGAACAATGAAAAAGTGACATTGGCTCCATTGGCTTATATTATCTTCAAAATATGTTTCTATTCGATCTATCTTGCTTATTTCCCGTTCTCAATCGAAATATCTTAAATGATTTCATACCAGCATGGTCAGTGTTGTGCAGGCAAACGGTATACAAATTTTAATTTAAATAAAAAATGAATTCAAGAATTTTGTTATCTTTTAGTTCAGCAAACTTTGTATTAATTTTTCTGAATAACTCATTCATTACATAAACAAATATAAAATACAATTATATATAATATTTTAGTTTATATTTATTACAATTCATTTCATGTGTTATTAAAAATTTTGACACAAACTCTGTTTGAGATAAAATGGAAATAAGAGTTAATATAAATATCACACAAAAATTATATAATAAAATGAAAACATTTTTACATTAATAGGAAAATAGATTCAATAAAATTATATGAATATTAAGTTTAAATTTTTTCCACTTTATTAGCTTATCTAATAAAATACTTTTAAGCCGGCATCGGGTCATTTTTTAATCGAACTAACCTTGGGGACTAAGCAAATAGTATGTCAAAAAATAACAAGGTAGTTCAATTTGTGCTTAATTTGAATTTGCAAACCATTTTTTCGTTTAACTTATTAACCGTTTTAGTCTATTTCGGACTCTGCTTCACCCTTGCACATTCCTTGGTAAAAAAAATGTTCAACAAAACGATGAAAAAATATTATTTCTACTAAAGCTTTGTGAGAATATTTTATATTTATCGACCTTGCTCATCGTTGCATACAATTAATGCCAATCTATAAATCATTTTAATTGTGAAATTATTTTTATGTCTAAACGTTTATAATATTCAGAAATCGATTTGAAATTTCAAAACTGTATAAAAAGATTAATCCTGTGACTGACTGGAGCTAAATATGGTACTCTTCGTGTTACTAGACTATAAAAAAACCCTGCTGCCATATTAATATTTGTCTCATAGGAGGTAATCCTTCAAAATATCAGAATAAATGTCTCACATGTTGTGAAACTGGAAATTCTTAATAATATTTATTAGAATGACTGAGAATTTTAAATAAAATGTTTATAAATAATACTTTTGTTTAATCAAAAATTTTGATTAATTATGAGAAGAGTATAAGCAATGATACGATTATCGCAACAATAATATTCAAACACTCGGAATAACATTAAACTATTTGATGTATTCGTGTATTCATATTAACAAAACTATTTATATGAGCGTTAAATATATTAATATTTATTAAAATATACTTATATTTCTCATACTGTATGTGCACTAAGTTTAGAGATATTTATTTTATTAAGAAATACGTTACGCGAATGTTATTTCACTAATATTTCATTTGACTCATGTATTCTTCTCTTCCAATCATTATTTGCATACATTTTAATATATTTGCAAAACATTTTCATTTAGTCTTCACTTATATCTCATACTAGAGTTGTTCACATACTCTACCCTAAGAGCCCAATACTCTCTTGTCTGACATAATATTGAATTTTCTGATCAAATATGTGAATAGTTTTGAGATTTAGAAAATTCTTGATTCAAAACTTCAACGAAAATTAATAACATTTAAAACCACTTTTCAATCGAGTATTCAGTTATGCGAAACATTTAAACAGAAAATTATATATTCTTTGCGATCGAGTAATAGCTATACTATTAATATATTTGCAATTCTTTTCATTCAATTCTTTATTTGATTTTTGATTTAATAAATATTTTTTTCATTTGAATTATTATTATTTTTTTATTGAAACGAATGGAAATAATACAAAAAATATTACATTAATAATAATGATATTCAATAATAATTATTATATTAATCGAAATAATTATTTGAAATTTGTCTCAATATTTATATTTATATATAATTATTAAATATTATAATAAGTATTATTTTTTCTCCAGTTTGACGACTGGTTTCCGTTCGTTTGTCCTCTTATTATACATATTTACAGCGGATCTAAGTTTCATATTTCTCGGTCCTTAACAGTGAATAATTGCACAAAAGTTTTTGAATCAGAATATAATCGAAATAAGAAAATGTTTTTTCAATTCATTTTTCAATTCTATGTATTCAGAGATAGAGTTGAGTTAACGGGAGTTTACTTGCCATCACTCAGCAGCGAATCGGGACTCCCATAGCCACTGGACGCGTCGTCGGCCGGTTGTCTGTTATGAGGGGGCGATGCGAGCGATTCGGTTTGCTTTTTGAGTCGATCTAAGCTGTTGTAGGCATTGGTGCCAAACATAATGAGCTCTTCGTAATCGTATTCGCATAGAATTCTGTTGTCATACAAATAAAATCGGTCTCCAATGCAGAACCTGTGCCCAAACAAACAGACGGCTCAAACATACGGCTCAATCACAACAATAGTCGTCATTACATAAGATCAATGCAAACGACAATATTTAATACTATTTTCTTCTATTCTCTTCTCTTAATTAGATTTATTGATTTTTTATTCTTTCACATATTTAAGGACAAAATAATATATATATTCTATATTTGAACAGAACTCAAATATTGTAATTAAAATATATTTTTTTCTCCTCTACTCTAATATAGAAAATAATAACTTCTCTCTCGTGTTATTCCTATTCCTCTGTTCCGAAGGGAGACATAAAAAGAGTGTTTTTTTTTAAATCAATACTATTATCAATAGTGCGCTAAATGTTAATTAAAGTGAAAATAATTTGCAGAACAAAAAAATTGTTATTAAAATAGAGAATAAGTGGTAGAGAAGAGAGAGAGAGAAAGAGAGCGAGAGAGAGGAGAGAGAGAATAGAGGGAAGAGCAGAGAAAATGAATATTCAATTAAATACATTAATAGTGATTAACATTTAAGGCAACAAATAATTACTTCTATTTTGAAGCGAATGCAAAATTAATTAATTTTTTTAATTGATTTTTGAAGTGCATTACACAACACAAGTGCAGAGAAACACACATATGTATGGATAGAGAGCACTCACCGATGGCTACATTGATTGCATTGAAAGCATTCCACTGAAAGAGAGGAAAAAATTAACCAAACATTAGATATATGTATAGAAAGAGAGAAGAAAAGGAAAAGTAGTAAAAAATAATGACTGAAATCGATGATAAAGTAGAGAACAGATAGACTTACAGTGATAGACATGTCCGCCGCGAACCCTCATTACCATTTCGAACGCAGGGATTGTTTTATTACACGCAGAGCACAGACCAGTCGTTCCGAATAACCTTATAGTTTGGGGAACAGAAGGGGAAACACAAAAATCAATTCAAGAGTAAAAAAGAAATAATAGATTACTTTTCAAGTGAACATTGGATTAACACTGTGTTTGACCACATGCTACCAGTGCTCAACTCTGCAATCTATGTACTGTATAGTGACAGGCATTGGCTGTATATGTAGTCTACAGTACAGTATTGTGAGTTAGACTCCATTCCGGGTCTGATGCCTACCTGAGGTAATCGCGTTTACAGAGAATCAGATTGGCTTTGGTGAAGAGAGTGGAGCCGACCTCCCCGAGCCGGCAGTCGCAACAGGCACACTTGAGACAGTCTTCGTGCCAGAGCTGGTCCAGTGCTTTGAGTAGATATCGTTCTCTAATCACTTTATGACAAGCGGCACATTCAGGCATATTGTTGGCTGTCATGGGTGTCAGCGGTTGACGCAATGGTATTATCGGACCCGAACTCTTCATATCCATTGCCGACTCACTTAAGGTCGATATATATTCACCGATAAAATAATTGAAGGCTTGCCTGCAATACACAGATATCGGGATTAGAGCTATAGTGAGATTGTGTTCAGAATTAACAGTCTGTTAGTCCGATCCCAACTGTATTGAGTGCTAAACACATAACACAGAGAGTGAGTGTATGTAAAGAATTTTGGTTTTCAGGTCGAGAACTGAATTATTGGTTATACCGTATATTCGGCGCTTTATTTCTGTTTCAACTCTAATCGGCTTAAAGGCAAAGCAATTCCATATATTTTGTGATCTCTTTTCATATCATTTAATTATATCATTGAAATAATATTTATAAAAGTTTTCTCTTTTTATTTGTTAGCATTTTATATGTGTCTCACAAATGCACTGCAGATATAGTGGTTGTGAATGAAGTGAATTCAATATAAAAGCATTTATTATTAAATTTGTAAGAATTGCCTGAATTGAAAGCAAATAGAGTACAAAGTATTGACTGTAGACTAGACTCGCATATATTGCACACATAATAACGAATATCAATATAAATAGTGATTTCAATATAAAAAGAAAATATTTGCGATTATATTGAAAGCTATATTGAAATCGAGTGAAAGCCTAAGTCCTAAACACTGGGAGAGAGAGATCGTAGCGAACCTAAAGAGTCGCTGCACAGACACGTAAAGTGTTGTGATTTCCGTTGTTGTGCGCCGACAACAGCTTGTGCTCTCTCTCTCCCCATCCCTCTCCCATTGCCTGGTATAGTCCATGAGTTGATTTGATGCCTGTGTGCTCTCCTATTAAATCATCAGATCTTAATTGAAATCTTGTCAAAACACAGACAAAGTGAACGCAATAATACACGTGTCATCGCATTGCCATAGCAACTGACTCTCTCACTCTGGCTCCTATCCCCGCACTCGACCCTATCTACTCTACTCCAGTCACTATTGCCTCCACTGTTCTCTATCTGAGCATTATTTCGCATCTTTGAAGTCTTGCACTCACAGTATATTGAGCACAAATAGGTCTGTCTGAATGGCCGGGTATGCTTCGTGTGCTTCGTATGCTTGTATGGCAACTCTCATCTCATATATAACTCTTAGGCAACTGTTACCAGAATCACAATAATAGGCAATAGAAAGGTTCGGAGCATTGGCTGCAATGACTGAAATGACTACAATCGACAGAATATTGCTTTCAAATACATATAATAGCATTGAGTGGCGGAACGGAGGCTACCGTACAATACACTCAATGCAATCCATGCTATTGTATAATCAATTCTATTGAACGAGTGCTCATTTGTGCACAATTTCATTAAATTTTGGCTTAAGTCAAAATAAATATAAATTTTAATGAAAATAAGTTCTATATTTAATTATATGGTTCCGCCAAAGAGTGTTAGCCAAACAACTAGTAGTGATCAGAGTCTGACAAAGGCTTCTCTTCTCCTCATATAATGCAATAGTTATCGAACGACACACACAAATGACAATTGAAATGGAAAACTAAACTAAACTCAACTTAACTAAACTGAGGGTAAGCCAGAAGAGAGGAGAGCCAGAGAGCGCCGGATAATAGGTTATGACATTGATGTGCACTGATATTATCCATAAATAGTTACTGTATTACTATAATAACATTCTGTGCCCACATCGGCATCGATTCAATGCATACTACGATTACAGCACAAGTCAGTCACCTATTCCTCTCTCACTCTTTGGGAGAATATTTCCATTTTTTCTGTCAATTATATGTATGAATAGAAACTATGGGTTATATACGAAACCAACGATCGAATTACATAATGCATATTATATTACATTAAACACTGTTATCATCTAATTTAGAAGAATAGCAGAGATTTTCCTATTTTTCCTTCTCTTCACTCATATATTTCAGATCTTATTATTATTATTATTATATAGTCTTTCATTCAAAGTAGTTATCATTTTTTTCGTTCAAAAAATCTTCTAATAATTTGATGCAAATAATGAAAAGAGAGAACTATTCAGAAGTATTGTCAGAATATTCTTTGTGACACTGTTTCGGAGATGAAAGCTGACAAAGACTGATAAGAAGGGCGGCAATGGCTCACTAGTGGGTGCTCTGCAACAGTATTGTTAACTTTTATATTTGATATTATATTCTCTGTTCACACAATAGATTGGAAGAGAAAATCCAAATCCAGTCATAATTTTTATTGCAATTTATTTTCAATAAAATCTATTCTAAAATAAGGTTTTTATTGTGAATTCAATACTATTTTTATCTATTATTTAAAGTTAAACATCAAAAGTATAATTTGTTTGGTATGGATGAGACAAACATTTGTCTAATCATATCGTATATTGAAGTGAAAGCCACGACATGTGCGTTCGGCACAGCCTTTGTTAATATAGGATATATTGATATTATATTTATGCTCTCTTTTGATGTGCTTTTTATTATCATTTCTTCTCTATTGAGGGACACATATGAGCAAAGAATAGAATGAAATGATTGTAAAAATGAGAGTAAAATAGAGAGACGATCGAGAAGTGTAAGCGATTTAACAGTAAGAGTGAGAGAACTGTGTGAGAGATGAGACGCGTTTGGAGTTGTGATAGGAATGAAAAAATGGTTTTTATGTCGAGTCGAGAGTCAGTTGAATGCAATAACAGTATCACAAGAGAAAAGAGACGATAATATGAAAGTCTCTCTACTTTTTCAATGCTATACTAACTCAGAGTCTGCACCCGAATAGAGGTAATGGAGAGCCCATTCATGCGAATCATAAGTCCTTTCCTAAGCCTAATCAATGTGTCAGTGAATGTGTGAGAGAACCGAACGGAGAGTAAAGAGAAATTGAAAGTATTGGATGTGTCGGAACAAATTTCGTCAACACTCACTCTGGCATGACATGACATACCATACCATACCTCTATTGGCGGCACACATAGCGACAGTGCACCCATTCCTTTGTCGAACTTAGACTCGATTTGATTCATTCATTAGTTTTTTGATTAAATTTTTGGTTGTATTACATGTGAATCACATGATGTGAATCACTCCTACATTCCATTCCTTTCCATAAAAGCATTATTTTTGCGATTTTTAATTAAATTCAACTTTAAATTCATTTTCAGCGCTCATACACTTAACTCATTTATCCCAAAACTATATTTAAATTCTGGACAAAAAATATCCACAAATATGTGTAAACTCGTGAATAAATGGCTGTATCTGTCGGTCCCTTACCATAGAATCGCTACAAATATTCAATTATTTGAAGTCTGAATCAAGAATTTGTTTGAACTCTACATATATTTCATTCAAATGCTATTAATTCGTCTGAAATCTTGTCATTTATTAATAGATTTTCAGAGAAATAGTAATTTAATTAAAAAAAAAAATTGTAATTTGAATGCATTATAAGCACAGGATTTGAGGATTGAGTGGTTTATAGATGAGTCCAAAGACAACACAACTATTAATTATAATCTTCGCTAAACTTAACTCAAATTATAGTCACTTTTTGCCAGAATTTTGTGTGAAATTCAATTAAGAAATCAAATGAATAAAAAGGGAAAACAATTAATAGTTTTATTGGTTTAGAAATTCAATTAAAAATTGTTTGAATTATTGAGAAAAATAAATATAAATTTTATATTAAAAACACTTTTTTATGGAATAATTGGTTAAATAAATCATTTTTATGGGAA
>JAQIWA010000197.1:0-42909 GCA_034693305.1 Eueremaeus valkanovi | reverse complement strand
CGCGCGCCGCAACAAACTGACAGGACTTTATGATTCCACTTCAGGATAATTTTAGATGAAGACAAAGAGGTTCTAGGCGAGTGTCTATGATTAATAAGGGCAGGGTCCAAATATCAAAAAGCATGTCTGAATTAGACAAAATTCTAAATAATTGTTTAAAATAATTTTGTAAACATTTTCTAAAATCGATTACATATTCAGTTAGGATTAATAATTTTATTCATGTGCCGCTATTCATGATAAATCAACATCGATGATACATCACTCGAAAATATTCATTCGAAAATATTATATCTATATTAATTGTGCTACATTGGTTTGAAACGTTAAATATGAGCTCAAATATTACAGTTCAGTCTTGTCCCCTACTTTATATTATATGAACTGATATTTTATTCAAACGATTTTTCTCTCTTATTATTTAATATTATTAATTGAAAACAGACAGACATTAAACTATAATTGAGTTTTTCCATTCAAGTAATGATTTTCTGTTCAATCCATCCATTCATTCAATTGGCGTATACTCTCATTCAATCGCTTTTCTCTATACTTTTCGCAGTTTTTTCAACATTAAGTTTATGATTAAAATTAATGGATTTTTCATTGAAAGATAAGGTGAAAAGTAAGATAAATAACGTTTAGAGCAGAGAAAGAGAATAATATATCAATAAAGAGGAAAATGAAAGAATGAATATATAAAACAATGAATTATTAATAAATTTTTATGTAAACAATTGTGTGAAATAAAAAGCGGTTTTCCTGCGAACAATGTCAGTTAAAAATAGATTTCTACGAAAAAAAAGTGAAATTCAGGAAAATATTGAATACAAATAAAATGAAAGAGTTTTAGAAATAAATTCTTTCGATTTTCTCTATTTTCAGAAATCTATTCCAAAATTGTGCCATCAATTCAATAGTGAATATTCTATGCTTTAAAGAGAGAATATTCTTAACATTATATTTCATGTATTGACCATCTTTTGGACCGTTGGGACTGATCTGAAAGATTTGTTTTCTTTTATATTCTGTTTGACAATACGAGCGAAGCAAACATTTTTCATTTTCACATTTCTTTACAGATGAACTCGGATTAGAATTGTGAACATTCATAATGAGGGTCAATAGTAAAATGAAATATTTTGCTGCTCAACTAAACCGAGTATATTTAGAATATATCAATTTATTGATTCAAGGTTTTGCTTGATATGTACAGTATTTAACCCGTCAGCAATTTTACACAAAATTTTGATTTGTGATCAATAATAGCTGTCATTCAAACTCGAACTCAATTCTGCCATAAATATCGATTAAATCGTCTTTCGATTGAAAGCATAAAAGCCTTGAATATTAATCTTTATTAGAATAAAGGTTTAAGAGTGGGTGCAATTTGCAAATACACCTCAAACTTGAGTGACTGTTCTAACAATTATATTGCGTAAGTGTCGGACAGTTTTCAAATTTATAAGCTTTCGGTTGAAAAAGGAAGTCAAGACTAGAAAGGATATGGTTTTGACTGACAATTCAGTCCGATTTGATTGTAAACCAAAATTAATTTAGTTTTGTTAAACCATTAAATATTAACATGGTTCTTCAATATCGTCTTAATATATGTAATCAAGGTTCAGACAAATTAATATTTATTTCTTTATCTCTTTTCCATACATTTTTAATTGAACCTGTACATTTGTGGTTTGTATAGTAACCCTTATGACAACATCCAAATATTTTTCTAAACTAACAAATAAAGCAAAAAATATCGATTGAATGAATGAAATAAAAACAATTGTTTTTAATGAAAAAAAAGAAAAGAAACGAAAATAAAAGAAAACTTTAATAAATGTTATATCATTTGATGAATAAAAATACTTACCGTATGTATGAAAAACAATATTATAAATGTATTTGTTATAAATGATCCAGTGCTGTGCTGTACTGTGCTGTGCTCTACTGTACTGTATAGTTTTATCAATAAAAGTTACGATTTTTTCCTTACTTTTTATTGGCAAAACAAAATCCATTAAATTATAGTTTTTTATCGTTATTATCAAAATTATGGTCATATTTAAGATTTTAAACAAAAAAATATCTTTAAAGATATTGAAAATATTTTTGCATTTTTTTGAGGAAAAACTGAATTTTTATCGATTTTTCTATTCAGTCATTTTTCTCATTTATATAGAAAAGCATTTTTCAAAAGATAAGTATATATTTTGGATGAGAGGGTGAGTGAGAAAAGAGTTTCTAATTTTAATAATTGATTTAAACGACACATACTTTCGATTAAGGATTTCTGTTGCGTTAAACTGTCTTCGCCTTAAAACACACCTTAAATAATGTTCAACAATAAGGAAATTACTTTTCATGTCTTCCTTTTCATTAATAATATAAATCATAATTATTGTGTACAATGTATACAATGTATAATAGAGTGCCGTTATATCAGACAATACAGAGTGTGTTCGCAATATTCAAAATATTAAATGAATCCAATGTTTAAGAACACTATTCATTATCATTGCATAGATTCTGACAATATTCTGCATAATATCAAATATATTTCTAACTATCCTCTGCTCAATATTATAAGATGAGATGCCCTTTCCCTCTCTCTTTCCTCCATCCGTCACATATTCCAGTGTAAATATGTTCTGTCATAATAATAATAAATAGCGAATATAAATAATTATAGTAAGCACTCAAACATTCAATTGAATGAATGCATACGAATATTACACTACAGTATATACAGTGTATTCCTCTGATATATGGATAGTCTCTATATCTACCGGACATTCATATGTTTGCCGTTTTATGGTTTCTGAACCACAGTATACTGTATATAGGGATGAACAGGAATGGGTTAATGACATATAAAATCACAATTATTCATCAGATCTCATACAATCCATTATTCATGTGTGAAATTACATAGATACTCTTTGATTTGCCAGTATTTTTCATTGAAAATTCTTTTAATAAGCAGTGTATTTGAAATACAGGAACAATTAGGATATAGACCGCAACCACGTCAAAGAAATCACTGCTTTCTCTGTTTTTCTGTGGCCATCCCTGCATATGATTGATATATGATTTGAAAATTAATTCAGATTATAAGCGAATATTAGAGAAAATAATAGCAAATGTGAATAAATTAATTATTTGGTTATAACTTAACAAAAGTATAAAATTAAATATAATTAGTTTGAGAGAGATTTGTGGCACTGGTTATGTCTGAGCAGATTATTTCATTAGTTGTAAATTGATATTTTAAAAACTGGGTCCAAATTAACCCATCAATTCTTGTTATTAAATTCTAGAGAACGCACATCGACTTCATTGACTGTACGCTCGGCTGAAATATTATACTTAATCATAAAACTCATAGAAAAGAGAAATGAAGTTAAAGTTTTGGTTCAATCGATGCATTACTTCATGTGTTCATCCATTTGACTGAAGCCGAAAGTCCAAAATTAGCTTCAATTTCCTTTTGAGCATTAAATCATATTATCTTTATTTTTATTTATTTAGCAAAACTAAAGTAATATATAGACTGAATGATAGGATAAGAAGAAAATCACATCCGATTCAGTCGTATACCCCAATCGATACTATAGTTCAGTTCAGTTCAGTCTCTGTTCCATCAGAATTAGACACCGATTCCAAAGCAAAACATTAATAAAACTTAATTAAACTTTGGAATAGTTTTATATTTATTTATTTGTCTGAGTTTTTATTTAATTAAATTAACTCATATTAAGCTTTTTCTGACTCTCTATTTGTGTGTGCAAACAGCACATCACCTCTTAGAGCGCAGGCAATTCTAATATACATAAAGTCAATATTTACGTGACCGCACATAACATCATCACAACTGAGAGCATCCAAACATTTCTCAGCTCTCTTCTCAAGTTTTATGCTTTCAGACTGTTCTTCAGTCAATTAATTTGAGCGAATAGAGCGAACATATTATATCTTTGTATACTATAGTCTATAGTATAGTCTATACAATATATATTAATAGAAAGTATTTTCTTATAGACTATTCGATCTCCATATGAATGCAGAGAACATGATATGCAAACGAGACGTAAGCGAAACCATATGTAAATCAAATACTGTATAGAATATTAAGAAAACATAAATTACAACAAACCGATGGCCGGTATCGGTAACAGTGACATGAATTAGCCGCTCAAATATAACAAGACCACCAATAATAACAAGAATGTATTTTAATAAATATTTTTTATTTGGTTGGCATCGCCCTGGTCTATTTTGACATTTTCGAGCATTATTTTATTGTTTCTTATGCTCATCCAATTGATCCAGCTACATATCATACTTTTTTTTAAATATGAAGCAATACTAGCCCTGAGGAAAAGGATCATTCGTTTAGAAATGCTTTAAATTGCTATTATTTTGCGGACAATATGTTTATAAAATGTTTTGATTTATACAAAAAATATGTAAACATATGAAGATATAATCAGTGAGAATGGAGTAATGAATTTCTCGTTATAATCTATGTCTGCATTAAGAGAACTGCATTTTATCGTCAAATCCTTTCTTTTCCAAAATTCTGTATCGAAATCCAGTAAATATCCAATTTGTCAAATATCAAGATTTTTATGATAATAGTGACTATCGATAGAAGATCGATAATCTCAGCCAATTCTGTGGATAAAACACCTGGTCAATTTGATTACTCAAATAGTTGGCAAGTTCAAATGATGTTGTGGTGTTAAGTGTTGATATCAGATGTATAAATGATCCATTGTATCTGTCTATTGATAAACTAGCAAGCTTGAATGGACGGATGATTCAAATATTAAGATTAATTTCTTCCATTCATTCCATTAGTTTTATTTCATTTATTTGTGTGACTCATATATAGGCAATTGTGCGGACATTCGGACTCATTTCTAAATCTATTTAATTAGCAATTATTGAATCAAATGATTTCATAAGTCTATTGTTTGGATTACATCTTATGATTAATAACTAACGAACAGATAATTGATTTCAACGTCTCTACGTCTTTGCCTTACAGTCACTCAAATGCTTTTGTGCCTTATATTCGCTACAAAATCTATTTCTTGCTCTGATTTCTCTTATTTTCTTATTTATTTTTATTGAACAATCAGATCTCTCTCTCTCTCTCTCTCTCTCTCTCTCTCTCTCTCTCTCTCTCTCTCTCTCTCTCTCTTCTTTCCTAAATTTATTTGGTTTTAGTTTAATGAAAAAATCAGTTTATATATTAAGTAAATTATCAAATAAGAGAAGAGATCGACAATAATCTAAGTTTGCGTTTATGTGACATCTGCTAAGAGCAGAGATTGCCGGCTATTCGAGCGTTAAAATTAATAACATATTATATTATATCCAAATAATTCCAATAATACAGACAAAAAGTTTATAAGTTATTCGTTCCCTTATTTAGCTTTTTGTCCCAATTCAGGCAATAATTATATTTCTAATTCAGATATGACTCTAACTTCTGGTAAAATATCTATTAACTCGCACAGTATGTGTGTGCGAGAGAAAGATATTTTTCGATTTAGATTTAAACCATTTTCTTCTTCTTTCATATATTCTGTTCACAGTTTATGAAAAAGAGATTTTTCTCAGATTTTTATTGATTTTCTTTTATTTTTTTCTCACTTTTCTCTACAAATATGAAAATCCTTTTTCCAATTGAGGCAAAAAAAATGTTTCACTAATTTTCACTGAGTTTTTCCATATTATTACACAAAAATGTATTAGTCTTTTAAATAAACAAATAGTTAGTTCGCCGAAAATCAGAAAATGCTTTTGGCCTAACTGTGCTGTACAACCAGTCACATGAATAGAGAGTTAAATATTTTTCTCTTCATTCGGCGATAAGTTTTTTCGCTTTTCACTTCATTCTATATACCAGTATTACAACTACTACTAGTCCTCTACTCAACTGTTCTGACTGTACACTTCTGTGTCGTTAAGTCGAAGTTTATCAGTGATACGAATCAGTGAGAAATATGGTCTCTCTCTCAATGTCTAAGAATTTGTGGCAATCGTTCAGATTCTTGTAGTTATAGCCGATTCTGTAACTGCGAGAGAGAGAGAGAGAGAGAGAGAGAGAGAGAGAGAGAGAGAGAGAGAGATGTGTGCGAAAGAGCGCATGAATTTATTTTTTCATTGTTACGACTAAAGCCATGCTTTACTGCTAACAACACTCTCTCCTCACAAAGTTTGAGAAGTGTATGGCCTTTGCTTTCATATGGCATTCGGTGTTATGGTCTGCAATACAACGCGTGACTATTTCTCAAACATTCTCATTGCAGTCTTGGGTTCACTATTACTGCACAGAATATAACTTTTCTCATCTCATCTCTACTTATATATTATGTAATATACGGTACAATCGAATCCAATTGCAATAGTGATAAAAATAAGTATCTATACAATCAGTGCATCACTACTACAGTAGTACTATATGAGCAGTGATTGTCATTTTTTGAAAACTATCTCCAAGTTTACGACAATACGTAAAAAAGAAGAAATAATTTTGTTGTGAATATATAAATATTTCGGACAATCGCTTCTTTCACTGTTTTTATGGTCTGTATCGCAATAGAGACTAATTTATTGTATGTTATGAGTTATGTTCAAAAAAAGAGAGTTTATTCTCGATTGTAAATAATTTTTTCTTCTTGTTGTCCATTATTTATTGACAACGACTATATTTTTCCTACTGAAGCCTACAGTCATTGCCCAAACTATCTCTCTCTTAAACATAGAATATTCTGCACTATTTTTGTTCATTTATTTGAATAATGAATAATTTCGGGCGTTTTGAGCGTTAGTAGAGTTTCGGGGATTGTTATGCTATTTGAGAGAAAAATACTATTAATAATTGTGTTGTGTATTAGGTTTAGCAGAAAAAATAGTTTTAATTATTTATTTATTTATTCATAAACTATAATAAAATGAAAGCGAAATATAAATTAATTATAAATAAAGGAAATCCTTATTATATTATAGAAATTAAATTGTTTTCACGAACAGTCCATAACAGTTAAAAGTAAATGTCATGAATACTGATTTCAATTCGCATTTTATTTTATCCGGAATAGTATACTCTTTATTATATTCCAGAATATTATAGCCTATATTCCAGAATAATTGTCTATTTTATTGAAGTTTATGTTATATAACAATAGGATAGTTAATAAATAATTAATTGCTTATTAAAATTTAATCATATATTCTGAAGAGAAATGAGAATTTGTTATTTTATTTGATTATATCTTGTTGACTTTTGGCCAACACTTGCTTCAATACACACACGTATCGAATAAGTAGTCAATTGTCTAATACATTGTATTCACAGTATTTGTGCGGTTAATAGTCCAATAAAATCCTGAGTCCATTAAGAAATGCAATTGAATTTAATTATTGAATGCCATTAAATCAAAATAAATATATTGTATTATATTATCAATATATTCATTGCGATATTCCTCTCTATGGCTTAATTTTTCCTTTTTCCTATTCTTCTCTCCCTTTTTCTCATTATAATACCCAGTAATGCAAAGGAATCTTAAAGTGAGAACATTTATCAAATCAATCGCATAAACATAATCTTTTTTTGTGGGCTTTAAATTAAAGTAACTTTTTTATAGTAGAATAGAGTACAGTATATATTGTATATACAGTTCTAATCCTTTGAGAGTAAATTTTGCCATTTATTTGATGTGCTATTTCTTGAGACAGACAGACACTGGAGGGGAGAGAAAGCGAACTAAGAATCGAAGTAAGAAAAAGTTGACTCAAATTTTCGGTTAATGTTTGAAATTGGAAATCGTGTGAAACTAACTCTCATTAGACGTCTAACAAATTGGAAGAACACAACTCTTTGTTATACAGAAACGAATAGATCTAATGGCAAAATAGTTTTGTATTAAGTGATGGCCAATGAAGAAAGAGAAGAGGAATTGCGTTTTGCATTGTGTGAAAAAATTGTCTTTTTTATCGTTGGACAGACATTATTGCAACAGTTGTTGAGTACATTATTTTAATGATTGTTACGTTCGGAGGAAAAAGTGGAGAAAAAATACAGAGAATAGACTGAGAGTGAGAGGAGAGTAAAGAACAGTTAGAGTGAGATCGCGAGCATAAGAGGCGAAGAATAGACAGATTGGAAGAGAGGTTCACAATCGCGACCACAAAATGACATCTGAAGCAGAAGTTGTTCATTACCTCTATTCGTGGCACAGCTTTCGACTTAATTAAAGGCGAAGACAACATAAATAATCTTCTATTCATTTGGACAAAAGCATTGCACACAAACTGCTGGTGCAGACAACACATTCGCAACTATGCTATTAAGAAGTTTTAATTCACTTCAGAGCACAATATATTTGATTCAAATCATAATTATTACTATAATCGGTGAGTGATTTAAAAATACAAATATACTAACAATAATCCAATAGCTTATTACTGCACTATTCACGGCATGCAGCTATAGACCATAGACAATGGCAATCAATGAAAAAATGAATTCCGACACAGGGGTGAATTTTTGAATAGATTTATAAACAAATTAATCAAGATTATAAGTTATAGACAATTTCATAAATATCACATACAATGACAGTATTATATGAATTATAAATTGAGCTAACCTTACAGTATTTAGAAAATGATAGTAAATATAATGTTTGAAATCTAATATAATAAATAAGGTTGCTCATATTAAACTGTATGTATAGCAGCATGCTGGCTGCCAGTGCCAGAAAAATACCGTTCAGTATAGTATTTAATATTAGCGAAACTTATTATTTGATATAATTTTCTAAAGCAGATTATTTGTCTAAATAACTGAAATCGCATTCATATTATCCTATTTTTTGCTCAAATTCTTCATTCATTCACTAAATCCACTATTTCTTTGTATAAAAGCAAAACTAAGTCTTTTTATTTCCTTTTCTCTCTCCCTATGATAGCAATGGTGTAAAAAATGAACTGTCAGTACAATTCTCATTGATTTTCATATTGAGAGTCATTTGTCATTCTTGTATCGGAAAAGATTCCCATAAATTAATATCAATAGTGAATCCAATAAAAACATATTATTCATACACTTTTGATGGCATTTCTGTTTTGTGTGAAAAACTTGAAAATTGAATAAATTTAGATTTGATTTGATTTGCAACACAAGAAAAAAAGAAGAGAAAGTAGAGTCCAGTCAATGCCTGACTTATTGAATTTGAAATCATGTTTTCGTTGTTGTATTATCTTTACATTCAATATATAGTTATAATGGCTTTTCTATTCATGTAGTTATACTCTGTATATGCTATAGCACTATATTTTTAATAGTTGTCTCACTATATGCCTGAACTGTAGACCAAATTTAAGTTAAAATTTGTTATACGTTTCAAACACGACATCGGTTGGCAGTACTAGAGTTAGAGTGAAAGTGCTATAGAATGCACTGCACTGTAAAGAAAATACACTGGATTTGCGATCAATATTCACAGTTTATTTCACAGATGTGCAAGGGCTCTACAAGCCAGATATGAGTATAAATTAGCAAATTAACCAGATACAAATTATACATATATCCGAGCTCATTCGTAAATGCTAGACTCCCCAATTTAGTCTAACTAGATACTCAGTGGGCTATTTTTAAGCAAGGCACATGGTCAAAAGTTATTAGCAGACATGTTTGATCTTGCACATCATAGGCATTTAGTTATGGATCGCGTGCCACACAGTTTTTTACTTAATATTTCCATTTAATCATCTAATTTGAGATAAAATACTTTTTTTTGGGTAAAGTTATATAATTCACTTCAAAGCCTCTCTCTATTAGAAAATTATTCATTTGTGATATTTTCATATTCTTTAAGAATAAAAATATTCTGATATAAAAGCAATAAAAATAAATTCTCAACTTATTATTCCCTATATTTCTAGTCTTAAATCGTTTGAATAATTTGTTTCTTCATATTTGACTACAAATAATAATAATAATTGAATTTATTGCCAAAAATGGTGTTAAGACAAGAAAAAGAATTGACTGATATTGAGATAAATTTTTATTACTTTTTGTCTTCATATATGCTGTTCGTATATATTGGGGATGATATATATGATATACACCGATCTTATATATAAAGGACAGAAATTCCTGTCTTTATACTATTCGTGTGAGAGATATTAAGCCTTGATATGATTCGCTTCGCTTTTATAAGCTCTGAATTCCTTTATTGCAATCATAGGAATAGATTTCATTTCAATATAAGATATGAATTTTTTTAGTCACAAAATTAATGTCTGCGATAAGCAAAATGATGGCAGAAAAATATGAGTGAAGAAGGAAGGGGATAGGGATGGAAATGGAGGAGAGAAAGTGCGAGCGAATTGCATTGCATTGTATGCAATACTGGATTCCAATCGTTATGATTGCAATGAAAATGCTTTTTCGTGAGTCACTTGAGTGCACACGTAAAGAGATCATTAGTAATATTTAGTGATATCCAGTCAAACACTTTCTCTCCGATATTTGAAATTTTTATTCATTATTCTGTTCTTCTTTACCAACTCATGTGTCGCTACTTTTTACATATGAAATGAAAGACATTGTCTGAATAGCTAATCAAAAATGGTTACCATTGTATTGGTTAGACTATTCAGTACTGATGGTTAGCCTAAATATATTTTGGTTCTGATTAACCAAAACTTTTTGATTTATAATTTTTCTGATTATAGTGTGAGCTTCAAAGCCAACCATAAATATTAATATTATGTAGTGTATGAATAGTGCACAACAATCAGGTCATGTATTCAATAATATCGTGTTATATCAAATCACACGCTTTTATATTAATACTCCAAAAGCTTTGCTTTTAATCAACACATTTATAGTCATAGAAGTGTTGAGAAGAGAATATTGAAAAAAGTTAAGTAAAATACTGTTGACTTAAATGTTATTCTGAAGCGAAAATGAAATATTGCACTAAATATAAGGGAAAACAAAACTGAAAAAAAACATTAATTTTAATTAACAGAGAAAAGTCAGTTCTGTCAGCTCAGTCTAACAGTACGTTTTTCACTCCTAATATGTCACAGAATTTTTAGTTCAATTCTCTCACTATTAAGGTTAGGCCAAACAAAGCCAACTAAAAGACTACCAGTGCGAGTGAGTGTTAGTGAGGATGGAGGAGAGAGAGAGAGAGAGAGAGAGAGAGAGAGAGAGAGAGAGAGAGAGAGAGTCCGAAATGAAAATCCGGTGGGGATTCAGACACAGAAGAGAGAAAAAAGAGTACATGTATTGACATTCAATTATATTAGTTTAGGTTGAATTCAATTGACAACCGAAAGGAATGTCGGGCCGACTATCTGGCGCTCAGACACAACAACTAAGAACTGAGTCAAATGAGAATAAAAATTTAACAAAAGAGAAAAAACTGATTCTTACATAACATAAGCATAAGGAGTAAGAGAGAGAAAAAAGTGAGACTTAATGCCCGGGCATTTTGAACTTAAGACATGATTCAGCCCTCATCCTCCTTATCACTCGAGTAAGTTATTATTCTCGAGGGATATATCTATACTGTATTGTATATATACAGACATACAGTATATGCGATACTGTATTCCGTATGTGAGAGAGAGTAAGCACTTTTGATGTCTATAAAGCCATTATTTATTCCGTAATGTTTTCTCATACTCTTCTCGTCTTAGCTTATCATTAGCACCAGTAGTAGACATAGAATGGTAGACAGAGTTTCGCACCGAAAGGTATGACACAAGATTGGTCCTATTGTAATACCGTGAAGTCCAACCACTGTAGTTTGGCTTCATTCCACTAAACTGTATATAAGGCGCAAAACTTATTTGTTGGCTAAACGTGCCTTAAATTGTGTATTAAATTGCATTTAGTATACACTGACAGCTAAAATCACATTTAATAATAACTGATCTCCCGTTGAGTACTAATCCAATGCACAGACTATTATCGATTTATGTATTATTACTGTCGATATTATGCACTGCATTATACTATAAACAGAAAAAATATTTTCTAATAATATATCAAAATTACTGGACTTTTGCATTCGAGTCATCTTATTATCGAAACATTAGAGTAGAGGCAAAAAATAATTCTATAGTTTACCGATCCATCAAATATAAGGAATTTTTTTGGACACAAAACTTTATGCGGAAAAGATATCATTTCATATATCAATACAAATATAATATTTTGATTTTTAGCTTCTCTTTCACTTTCATTTCCAATCTCTTTCTCTCTTCTCATCTGAAATACAATACTTTCAACGAAATTAATTTTAATATATTTTTTCGCTGAAATGTTTTCATATGATAGGAAAAAGCGGAACAAAAATCTATTTGATTCTTATGTTAAGAAATCTTTATATAGAATATATATTTTTGAAGAATTGGAGGAAAGATAAAATCTTTTTAGCGAAACAATAGTATTATAGTGTAGTATATGTTATAACAAAAGTTTGAGTAAAAGGAGAAGCAGTAGAAACAGTAAAAGTTTCATACAATACAATAACATCACATAAAGTGGACCTCTTATAAGATTTTATATATATTTGTTGTAAAACGTATAGAATTTTTGTTCACAAGAGTAGAGGAGATGAGTGGGAGAGAGTGTGTGAGAGAGAAGAGATGGAAAACCTTTTGATCCATTTGAAACATATCAAACAATGACAGACTCTTATTGTAAAACATTTATCGTAACGATATAACAACTTAAAAACTAATGCATATTTAAGTGATAGTTTGTTTTGCTTCAAACAATTCTGCTCTCACTCTAACTATTACTGTCACTCATCAGACATCAGACACATCACACATTTGAGTTCACAACCAAATAATGTTTGTAATAGTCTTCTGAATAATAATCGAAGAATATTACAAACATTCTGTTCAACAATTCATTTCACTCTTTCCTGTATTTGTCTCAACATTTGTCTCAAAAATGTGACGGATTATAAATGTCCGCATATTTGTCAGTGTATTCTAGTGTTTATAACTTATTCGAACATTCAATTTTAAATGACTGGGGTTATATAACAATTGCATCATTTTCAGGCTTTAACTGTAGACCTGATTAATAATGAATAATATTATTCAATAGTTTATATGAGATGTTATCATATTATCGGAAGTTGTTGTCTCATTATAACCAATGTCTAAAGTCTAATACCTCTAATCCGGTCCAGTTCTCTGAGTTTAAAAAAAAGATGAAATGTGAGAGTCCATACGCTCGGGTGCTTTCCATTGCCAGTACTTCCAATCGTGTGGTCATTCGCTTATAAAACGAGAGCCAAATACTGGAAATGAGGGAAACTGATGGAAACTGAGCTAATTTGTGCTCACATGCCTTTAATGGGATTATATGCAGTATTTGATCCCATGTCAATCGATCTAATGGCATGTTTTCTGCTTTTGTGGTATTCTCTACTCAAACATCTGCAGTGACTATAAAAAGAATGAATGAAACAAATTATCTGCAAAATAGTCATACGTTTAGAGCCAAACAAATTCAAAGAATATTCTGTATTAATGGGAAAGTTTATACATAATTATTAAAAAACAACTCGGGTAAGTTATGAAAACCAAAAAACGAACTGTTTTGTTTGTCTCAATGATGTGTCAATAAACAAAGCTATGATAGTAACGGTCAAACAGAATAGGGTCATATTTTTTGTGAAGAGTAAAAATGGATCAAAAATAAGATTTCTTTATAAAATACAAATACATTCGTTAGTATTGGTGTAAACTTCAGGACAAAAGCTTCAGTGCAATGCATGCAATGTATACAATGAATGCAATCTAATATAATAATTTATGCTTAAACCTTGAATAACTCAATATTTGCAAACATTGGATAAGATTATTTCAGAAGAAAAAATTTTATTACAAAATAATTGCACAATAGAAAAATTAAACAAAATCTTAAAACTAATACTTTATTTGTGAGTATTTGCCCGGGCATATTTAATAAAAATATACAGCATTTTTAAAGCCTCAAAAAACTTGGTTTTAAATGAATAGAAATTGTTGCAAGTGGGGGAAATTTATCTTGAAATCATGAAAAATAATATCTGGCGAACCAATGTTCATGATCAATTTTGAATATAGATTTAAATATAAATATTCTAAAATAAGATCATATTGTTCTGGAATATTCTTTAAATATTATCAAAACTGTAATCGATTTAAACTAAAAATATTAAATATTTTAGAGTTTAACGAATCGACTGAATCAACACAAGAGTAATATCTGTTTATTCGGATTCAAAACTGAAATTAATATCAAAATAATAACGAAATGAATTTTCGATATACTGTAGTCTAAGAAAAATATTTGACTTTCTTGTTGACGTACATGTGTAAGGATAACGACGCTGAACCACACAGGGAATCCAGTAAATGTGAACTGGCACAGTTATACTAGTATACTGTAGTATTTAAAAGTAAATTCATGAAAAAGAGAAATTAAAGTCAGATTTATTTTCTCAATTAACTCACTGTATATTATATGCCTTTCTATCCGTTATAATAAGACTCGACTTCATTACTCGAACACTTTTTTGTTAAGCCTATGGTTTGATTCAGTCATAAATATAAATGTATTTTGATTTGAGCTCTGTTTGCATCAATGATTAAATGAAATTGATTTTTGTCTTTCAATGAATAAATTATTCGGCTATAGATATGGCACAGAAAGACATAACACTATTGTACAGTCGGTCTCAAATTCAACAGAAAATGTTTATCGCATTAGAATTCATATAATTTGCACATTTTTAATGATATTTCTATAATAATTATGTGTTTTCTAATGTTAATTCTCGACACTTCAAATATGTGATGAATTTGTGAACAAATTGATTGAATCAAAAACTTTTGTAATCAATTGTGAAAATGTGTATACAGTACCTATTAGATGATTAGATGTATACTAAATATTAAGTTTTTTGAGAGTAAGCCCATTCCCTCAGAGCGATTAAAAATTATAGGATGAGTAGGAAAAGATATCAGAAACAAAATTAGCATGGCAAATTACAATTGTAAGCATTTCATAAACATATTCAACTGTATTGTGAATAATAAGGAATAAAGCCTTAGAGCCTATTCGAGAATCACTGTATATGTGTTCAGTAGAGCCAACATTGGATTCCTCTGTTGATAGTTATCTTCGAGAGTATTGAGAATTCAAACCAGACTTAAAGCAAAGTTTGTGATCATATTTTTCACCGATGGATCCAATTATGAAAAGCCAGCCATTCGTAAGGAAAGGCAGATATATAGACAGATGAGATACTTATTTGTTTACACACCAACAGAACCGATCATATATTTAATATCAGTTGAATAAGAAAACAGAATTCCTTACGTTTGGGCTCTTCTGTACAAAACAAATAACTTGAAGCTAACAGAAAAAAAATATTTTTTAAGTTGAAGTACTTTACAAACACACGATTCCTCTATTCTAACAATAAATATAACAAAAATCAATATAAAAATACACATATTTTTCATTAATAAAAAAGTATTTTTTTTTAATGAAAAACTATTACTTGAATGCAATAAATTAGTTGAGATTATTATTTAATTCGTGTTTTCGTTCTAACAAAATGTAATTTATTATATGAAAAATCTTAATATATAAGCAATTAATTAGCATTTATTTGACGAAAGAACAAAGCATTAGATAAAGAATTTTTATAGAATTAATGTCAATCATAGCTCTCAATGAAGGCTTAGATAAATATTTTAGTTGTTATTATATTTTTATAGAAGAAAATCTTACTTAATATGAAATATATTTTCTAATAATTCTAATCACTCTAATTGTTGAACATTAGTATAACTTTTTATTATATGGTAATTGATTTAAGCATTGGATCCTTGAGTAATTCAACCAATTGTGTCCACCACATTTATGCCGTTGATAAGTGCTTTTGAATTAACTTTTCATAAACTTCACATTTATTGACTAAATTCTCTTTTGTTTACAAATTGTTTTCTGAATAGTTTTTGATACAATTATGAATTTCATGTTTGCCTTATAATTGTTGTGTTTATATCATTAAACTTATTATCGTTTAAACAAAATTATTCTTTACTTCTATTCGAAAGAATTCAAAAGAATTAATTAAACACAATATTACTATACTATACATAAATGTAAAGTATATTCAAATAAATATCAATCGAATATTTGAATTGTATTCTAGACTTAACAGAAAACGGATTCAAAAAACAATATAAATTTTGAAAATTGTAATAATAATAATATTTGTAGTAATAATTCTTGAATAGCTTAAGGCATACACACAATACAGTGGAATAAAGTTATGACAAACAATGAATATTTAAATATTTGATAATATAATCAAAAAATATCAGTCAAAACACATCCAACTATTTATAAAGAGTGAGTATTAACTGGAATTACAAACAGATTTATATATTTTAAGTGAATATTTTTAAGTCTATTGTGTTTTAATTCGTGTCAATACTAAAACATACCAGAGCTTTGAGAGTACTGTACTGTATATCCCAAACTACAGTATAGCAGATATGTATTATCAGAGCTGTCTCTTATGTAAAAATATAAATAAATAGCTTTAGTTTATATCGAGTTCTCCAGAGATTTTGTGCTGAATATATTCCGCCAGAAATACCATCAAAAGTCTTATAGAAATCAAAGCAAAACTAATTTTTCAGAGTTGACTCTAATTTCAATTAAGCTTTAATTATCTCTTTTCGGGTTTTCTATAATGTTATGACTCTTTCGTAAGGCAAGTGTTTTGCTTCAAAAATATTTTTATTTTCTTTTCTATATATGTAACACAATTAGTGTTTTGCTCTCTCTTTTCGGCCCAAAAGACCAGGAATGCCAACAAAGTTCTGTCAGGTTTTTAATACAATTAATTAGTTATATATTCATCCAAACAGTTTCCGAATTCCTAATTAGCTTTGCTTTTAGTCATTGCCTCTAATAAGCACAGAATATACAATGAAAATAGTTGTGATTTTATTGCCACTAAAAACAGTATAATGTTTAACATTGGATCTGATCTTCTATTTAGGCATTAAAACAAACAATTCAGTGGCCGTTCATCACGAATACCAATTGCCAGTACAGTCAGTACAAGGAGCACAGGCAGCACAGGCAGAGGCACAGAGCCAGTCGCACAATCAACTGCAGTCAGCACTGCACCAACAAATCGGTCCAATATTTACTGTTGAGCCGCCGAATAGGATTCACTTCAGCAATACTAGCGGTGCAGTGATTGCCTGCTCTGCAAATGGCTTGCCTTCAGTCCGGATCAGTTGGGTATTAGCCGACGGCTCGCCTGTTATTGATGTAAATAGTCTGAGATATGTTCGCTCGAACGGCGAACTAGTATTCCCTCCGTTTTCATCGGTTCAATACCGTCAGGATATTCACTCCACTGTACGACTCAGAACAGTTTTGATATAACTCTAACTCGATTTACATAGCATTACATCAAATAAATATTTAATTTATTTATTCCTCTCTTTCCTCTACTCTTTTGCTTTTTATTTTGTTTTGTTTTCTTCGACTCTTATATCCAAAAAGTCTTATTTTTCTGATTTTTCTTTTCACTTCACTTCTGATGCCATCCTATCGATAGACATACAGATGTATTGCAAGCAATTCTTTCGGAACAATTCGCAGCCGTGATTGTCAAGTGAGAGCCGGTAAGACTTATTTCTATACTTTCCTACAATACTATTCTGTTTTGTCTGCAATACTGTTGGGAATTACAGTACTGTATACTACTATTCCAGAGTAGAGTACTGTAGAGTATACCAGAAGAGTTAGACATAGCTTCTGATTATTCATTTGAATTGATTAAAACAATACAACATTTTAGTTGATTACTATATGTAGAGAACAAATGCTATTTATTTTAATTTATTTGTCAAATAATTCTCGAATAAAAACAGTGTTAAACAACAACAACATCAGTCTTATTGCATATTTAATTCACTATAAGATCACTGCTTATACTAATCAATCAAATGGAGAGACAAAGACAAAGTCAGACAGAAAGGGGAAAGGGATGGGGAAGAGTGGAGAGAGAGAAAGAGAGAAACAGTTGCAAAGTGACAAACTCAGTGGTCATTAATGGTCGGGTCATATATTGCAAAGCAATAGGCATTGGATTCGATTCCCAGATTCCAATCAAACGCTTTTTCAGCCGTTATCTAACTTTCAAACTTATTCGCTAATGAGCTTCAATTCGCTATACAGTTAAACCTAATTACTGCCAACACTTCTTCGCATTCTTCCAGCAATTCTGTGCTCCGTTCGGCACAACTACTCTCTTCTCTCCCTCTCTATCGCTCTCCCAAAGCGAATATACACTATTTCTCAGCCGTAATACAGATAGCCATAAATCACATTGTATTCAATGGCTTTTACTCTATATTTTGTTTGTTTCCTTCACTGTATTAAACACTCAATTAAATAGTTATACGATTCGGAAGCAAAAACTTTTTTTTGAAATTCACTTATAATTAGTTGAATTAATGTGAAATAAATATTACTATTTTCTAATCGTTAAGTCCTTTCCATTTACTCTAATCTATTAAAGCATAAAATCAGGAAATGTTTGAAAAGTTTTTATCGAATATATGCAATAAATAAATGAAATGAAAAGTTCAAATGCTATCCGACATTAAATTAACTTTAAAATTAAACTTTTATTTATTCAATGCAAACATGCTCCACGTTATTTTAATCACTTTACTTAGTTATTTAGTAATTTTAAATCTGAGTAAATCAAATACAAATATAAAATAAATTTTTATAATTAATTAATTAAAGGCAAGGGATTTGTGAACTTTTCAATTCTAATCAATGTCAAAATTGAGTTATTCCAACCCTTGTCTGTTACGGAATATGTATTCGCATAAAATTCTGTGTATTTATTCATCAAATCTTCTAAATATTTATATAATATTCTGCACTCAAATCAATTCAATCCAATTATTTCTGTTCCCGACTTTGTTTCCATCATTTGCTGACAACAACTCTATATTTTAATAAAACTAATTCGTTATCAAAATAACATTCTTGTGATTAAATTAAGTGTCGGAATAGAGAGCAAAGTATTTTATGTATGTATTAGTAGTGTATAAACTCGTGAGAGGAATGTAAGCCGAATGGGAAATCAGTTGACAATCTTATTTCATAAGAGCCCAAAGTTTTTCTTATTTTCTTCTCTCTGTTATATCAAAGCGTATATAATATAATATATATTCTATGATGTCTTGCGATTGAAAACTACGGAAATTAAAGCTTTCAAACTTATGGCCAAACAAAATGAGAAGAATTTTTTGGTGACATTTTACAAATTTATGAAACGTAATCAACACTTCCTAAGAATATAATTCACGATTCAATTCTAAAGGGAAACTGTGAACGAATAGACAGCGAGAGAGAGATGTGAACAAAATAGTGTAGAAAATGCTAAGAATGATGAAGGAGTTGCACATTGACTGACTGAGTGAATGAGTGCTCGACTCTGAGTATGTGTTGGTGTTGAACGAGAAAAACCTAATAATAATAGCATCGGATAATTCAGTGGGTGCTTATGTAGCAGTTTTTTATGCTTATGACAGAAATGATTGAAAAAATTATACTACACTGGAGTTCAGACAATCCATAGTCTATACAGTCTATACAGTCTAACAATCTCTTCAAAACTCTATTCTCTTTCTATTCTATTATTCTATGCGTTATATGACTAGAAAAAGCTGAAGAAGAAAATGGTTTATCGAGTGCGTGAATAATCGATAGTATGACCCGAAATGACGCTTTTCGTGTATTGCATAAAAGCCACAAATCAGCTCTGATTCATACATTCATAGATCACATCATAGAGTATAAGAAATTGCTGGATAGAGGCGTCAAAATCATTGCAGAGCATAGACTAACTCGCAAGAGCCAGAACAGTGCAAAAAATAACATGAAAAATAAGCCCTCTTTTCTGAATGTCACTACTCTTTCACTACTCTTCACTCTCAATCTTATGAAGATTTTTATGTTCCTATCACTCGACTATTGCTTTTGAAATCACACGAAAGGACGAGAAAAAAGTTTTCATTATTTTTATTATTATTATTACATTCGAGAGAATCGCAGAAAAAACATAATGAGATCGTAGAGAGGGTTAGACTTTGAATGAAAATATCTACTGATTTATCATTTTTAATGTTAATTTTAATTTGCATATAAATATCTAAAAAATATGAAAAATTCATTCTTATCTAAAAGCAAGGATGTGCAAGCTAAAACTCATGGATGTTGTAGTATGTGGATCAAAATTGTACGAAAACAAAATAAGTCCTGAATTATACGAATTTTGTCGAATGATTTGCAAGCAATCAATTGAAGACAACTTTTTAATGAATACAATCAAATGTGGCCTTTGGTCTCATTTAACTGAGCAGTGCATAATTCAGAAATTCTTGGGGGGATATATTTGTCTGAGACAAAATCGAGTCCTGATCTTTCGGTTATAATGCCTGCACATCACTACTAAAGCATTTCATTTAATCGTCTCATATATTCTGGTCTGAAAAATATTTTGATTAAAATGTGAACAAAACAAAAAAAAGTAGAAAAACTGAAATGAAATCTAAATTATGAAAATATATTATAAAAATTATTTTAACAATAATTGCAAAAAAAGAGGAAAATAATGAAAAGAAGAAATTATTTCACATAAATTAGACATTAATAGCAAAACAGAAAAAAATATTGAATATTCAGTAATAGCTATAGAATATACAGAATATGCGTAAAAGTTATTATAAATATAATCAGTGTAATAATTATAGGGATTTTCATTATCGGTGCCAATAATTCATGAGAACTATCTGTTCTGACTGTCTTTCCTAACTGCCTGAATGTCTGTTCGATATAACCACACATCAAATCACAAGATTTGTCTCTCATTCCTCTTAATAGTATTAATAAAAGTAAGTAATAATACAAAAAAGTTTTTGCGCCCACAATAACATATAAGAGCGTTTGGCACAGGACTGATAAGCGAGTGATTACAGTCTGTGACACTTCCATAATAATAATAATGTCTTCAGTCCTCCCAATCATTCTTTTAAAAGGCTTTTATTTATATGAGCGCTGCACAGCTCTAACGCACATTCCTATGCCGGCGCTCAGACGAGTAGAACAAAACAGTTTTAGCGCTGACTTTATTGCCGCACGAAATGAGAATTTTTTCCTTTTTTCTGCTTTGCTCTCAATCTTTCATATATTTGGTTCGTATATAAATCACATCGTTTTATATATTGAACTTTTGCGCCGATAGTGAATGTCTCATAATTAATGAGATTTTTGTCTCATCACAGCTAATAATATTGCGCACAAGTATGTGATGTATGTATAGAAAAAATGATGTTATCCACAACCGAATCCAGACATATATTTATGCCTACAATCAAATCATTAAAGAGTTGACCCAAACCGACCGAATTGGCTGAAATCGTAAATAAGTTTTCTTAGCATTGGATTTGTCAGAAATCATATTTTATTGCAATCATAGCCATTGGGGGTAATGCTAATGATAGTGTGCAGGAATATGCAGGGATCAATTGTCGATGTCGTCTACAATTTGAAAAATAATTAAACTTGATATATACTGCACTGTACTTGCACATTTTGCAGCAATAATTATATATTAATGGATGAATTCCTTGAACTTCTCTGAAATATAGAATTCTGTGAGAGATTAACTGACAATATGGATGAAATGGTTTTTGATGTGGATGAACTGATGAACTTTGAGAATAACAATGCGATTCAAATCCAATATTGAAAATGAGTTATCAATATTGAATCGATATTTCATTGAAGGCTTATTTTAGCCTAAAATATAAAAGAGATTTAATCCACTTATTCGCTAATAATGACAAAAAGCAATTCAACCATAAAATTATTTTTTTTAGTAAAAGACTTGGTTTTTATCAATTGTCTGAATATTACAATTAAAATTGGATACAATTTCTTAGTTATAATAGAAATCCCGAATAAATTACAAAGAATTCTAAAGAATTACTTTTTATTTTTATTATGAAATAAGACAATGAAATATTCAGTTTATTGAAGTTATAATTTATATTTTAGAAACCTAGCACTAAATTGACGAAAGAAAATAATCACCTTGATATAATCAAGTAACTAGCTTTGAGTTATTAAATAAATTTGATACTATATTAGACTGACTTTGGATATTGTGTTCATAAAAGTAATTAATGTTGAGACCAATTAAGGCAATCGCAATTGAGATTCCAGCTAGGTTGATAGCCGTATCCTAGGTAATATAATATAGCTAGGATTGAAACGAATGACCTGCACATTCATTGCTCAATTGAATTGACTCTGATGTAGATTTATGTCTGTTATCTAATAAAACAATGAAATATCGATTCATTGATTATTATCTCTTCTATTGAATAGAAAGTGAACGGAAAGATCATATTTACTTATGAGACTGTCTAATGAGCCGGTGCTCACAAAAACGTTCGGATATGCTGTATATATCTTTAGGTCAAAAATATATATATTTGTCTATTTATGGTTTCATTAGTTTACTGTACTTTTGTTCTAATATCAGAATAAATAGTCCGCTATTTATACCGCAAACTATGCGCAAAACAAATATATTATTTGCCACTAATTCTGTGCATTATTTCTGGCGTAGAATTAATACGTTTTGTGAGAATTCCTTTCGCTTTCTCTTTCACACACAAGACATGTATGACATATGACTTGAGTAGAAAACCAATTTCGGAAAAGCGTTGAAAATTACAAAAATGTTGATTAGAGCCAAATATGAATGCAATTCATGCATAAGTTATATAATTGTTCAAAAGTGTGAGGAATTTTGCAAAAATGTTTTTATATGACTTCATTCACTATATTCCTAATAAATCAGGGGTCAGCAAGCTCACTCACATATTAATTGTTTGTGTACTTCCTGATTTACAAGATGATAAAACCTTCTAATATTGTCTTGATAAACTTAAATAAGGGTTACAATTAATGATAGGGTAGCCAAGAGAGTTAATCAAATCTAAATTGATGTTTTAAATTGGACATGTTCAATTAGATATTAGTACAATTTAAGCTTCACTTAATGTTAATTATAATTTCCATTCTTCAAGAGTGAATTATAGAGCTAACCTGGTTTAAAAGAAAATCCTGTATTGAGGTCGACTTGATCACCCCCTTCAATATAGTTGTTCGAATGACTGAAAAATAAATAAATTGATAATTTTTAAACTTTTAATGTTCTCTAAAATTCGAATGAATGGAATGAAAGCACTTTACAGTAAATTAAAAGTTTTTGTCCAAAAATTACATTACATTACGTAAAGAGAATGCGAGAGAAAAAGGTCTGACTCTTGTGTAGTAATTTGGAGAACCCATTAACACATTAATAAATTATTTAATTCTGTAAAAGCGATCCCTATTTATCATCAGAGCATCAGAAACAGAGATAACAGACGAGTGAAACATAACAACTAATTCTTGTGAACTCTCATTGATTTTTGCTCTCTTTCTCTGCATTTCTCTATTTTTTGTTTTTAATCAAATAAGAAACAGAATTAATCAGATTTTCTCTTATTTCCATATATTCAATAAAAATTTCATATAATATAATATATACATAAAGTGCAGTAAACTTTCAAATTGTAATATACAGGGTTGTGCAAAGTGTGTGTGCGTTCTTGAATATATTATTTCATCCCAGCTTTATCAATTTTGGCTCTATTTTGGTGTAGTTGTGAACTTGGTTTGAATTAGTTTGAAAAGAGATCATTTAATTAAAAGAATTTTGACCTATTTTTTCAAGCTAACATTTGGCGGAAAATACCCCTGCATTTAATTGCTGCTGAGTTTGTCGAATGACTACATTGCTTATATGAAATATGTAACACAACTGCAAATATTAATAATAGAGAATTTCTAATTTCAAAAGTGAAATGCCCTTCCTCCATTGTATTTGTCTCCAGAGATACAGAACATATTTAAAATCTAAGACAATCTACAAAAGAGTGCATTTTCTCTGCACTTATTCTCCGAACTAATCATTGCAGTCCTCTGTCGAGCAATCATTATAAGCCTCTCTGCAAACGCTTATAAGTTATAACATCTCTGTATAGAAACACCAGTTTATGTCTGGGTTTCAGATGTCGCGCAATCTTTGAAATAATGGTCGCACTCTTTGCTTGACAGCTCAGACACTATCTTCTGGCCTCCTCTCATATCTGGTCATCTCATCCTCGCTCTCACTCTTTCTATAACTAATACTTTCTGTGCTTTCTTACTATCATTTATTGTCCTTTTGCTCTAAATTACTATCTATTCTCTCTCTCTCTCTCTCTCTCTCTCTCTCTCTCTCTCTCTCTCTCCCCTCCGTCACAGCTATAGTGTATCACAGTTTCAATGATAAACTTTGAGTGCAATCAAAGATCACAATACATAACACTTTTAATGGTTCACAAAAATGGATAATTCAAAACATTTTTCAGTCAGAAACAGACATTTATTATTTTAATAGACATTCTTTTGGATTAAATTCTCTCTTTTGCGCTATTTTTATATAATTTTATGAATTTTTTTCAGCCATTCTTTTGATAAAAATAAAATTTATTATTTATTTTTTTCGCTACAGTTGTGGTCGTAATTACTTTAAGTAAAAGATTGAGAAAAAATATATAAAGAATATATTCATTCCTTAGTCTCAAAGAAAATTTTACGTTAAAAGGCTATAAAATTTAATTAGAAATTTTGTTTTTACTCTCATTTTAAGTTTTTTCTTCGTTATAACTATTTATTCAAATTTTTGTGTTATTTTATTTATGGACTAAAACATAAAAATTTATGTTTAGAATAGAATATATTTTTATGGCATCGATATAATAGAGAAAAGAGAGAGAATAGGAATGAATTGAATGAAATAAATAATAGGGAAAAATGAAATTTTTTAAGTTTTATTCAATCTATTCGTTTAAATAAAGAGAATATTACAGAAGAATTCGTATAATATATAAGAGAATAAAAGATTGAGTGAAAATGAAAGCACAGTTAAGAAAGAAATGCTATAATAAAGAAATCTTTGAATAAACTAAACTTTAAACTCCAGCAGAAATCATAAGAAGCAGAAGAGTTGTGACCATATTCTTGACAAAAAGCCAGATAACGACGAGATATATAACTTTTAGTTAACACTAGTTTAACATATTTTTCGAATTCATTTTACAAAAACGGATTTCCCCTCTTATTTCCATATCATCAGAATTGACGCCTCGAATATGGTTGGCAACCAAATAGAGTACAGAATATATTTATATTTTACATAAACTTATTTAAAACATATCTTACTTATTGAGCTCAAGCACAGAATATTCTTATTTCTTCACTTTTACTATAATAATAATACTCGACATAAAGAATATTCAACTTTTGTGCTAATAATGTAAAAAAATAAATCACCAGTACTACTCTGCATATGTTATATATGAAATGCCATTTCTCTGTTCTTTAAATTTAAGGCATTTATGTTTTGTTACTTTTCTTTTATTCCTCAGTCTATACGATAGGCCCCCAAACAAAAATCAATGTCTTATTCTTTAAGATATTATTGTTAGTATAGATATAAAGCCTGCGAACGAATAGCAAGTTTTGATTTGCTTTTGTTTCCAAAGCATAAAACTAAAACATTTTCTATATTTTGCTTCTTCTTTGATACTGTACTGCAAACCATGTCTTCAGAGATATTTTGCTAATGTTTTCCTTACTATACTGTACTTAACCAGAAATTATTTTACGAAAATTACTGAACAATATATTATTAACCTTACATTAAAACAAGAGCTTTATTGAACATTGGTCTCTCTCTCTCTCTCTCTCTCCTCCTATGGTTTTTGGTAAATGAAATTCCTATCAATAGTAATACAAATAACATTGTATTGAAGAAAATTTTTAATGTTTTGCTTATATACTGTAGAGTAAAAGTACAATACATTACGTTTTTGGCTCAAACATAACAGTGTTTTAAACGATAATTCACTGTAAAGTTGTGTTACACACCCTAACAGTCTGAATAGTTTTCATTCTAAAGGCTAAACCATTGTTCGTAGGAAACGAAAAAATGTAATACATTTTACTGACGACTGGGAACACACAGAAAAAAAATCGGAGAAAAAATTTTAGACATTTTACAAATGTTGTAACTTTTTATTGGTTCGGAATTATTATTTCTATTTTATTTTTGATTTGGATTTATTTTGTACGGTATGGGAGGTCGAGGTCTGACTATTACTAAAGGGTTTAACTCTTTACAGAAATTCTATTAAATGACAAAAACTAAAGTCTTTTTTAATAACTTAAACATAAACTCTTACAAAACTTATGTAACTTTTTCGACAACACTGTATAACAGTTTGTATAAAGATTTTGTCGGGAATTAAAAACAAAAGAAGGAAAGCATAATCCGTCTCATTTTTCCTCATTTTATCTCATTTTTCCTCATTTTATCTCATTTTTCCTCATTATTCTGCTAACGAAACAAATTCTTTTCTCTGCATATATTAGAATCACATATAAAAGAGATAAGAATTTTAAGAATTCGTTATTTCAATGCATTGAATGTTTGGCAACAAATGAATGAACAGATTATTAACAGAAAATATAAGAAAAACGAAAATCTCTTTAATTATATACATTTGAACAAACGATAGAAGAGCTCTGATTTGCCTTAGGGTCAAATTCTAATTCTGTAGTCTTACCATAGATTCAAAAGACAATCTGCAATATTCTGTTGGGAGTATAAAATTAACTCGGATTATACATTGAATTCTAATTTCAAAGTTTTTACTTCTAATCAGAAGAGATAAATTGTAAATAATTAAATTCACCCGAATAGTTGAATAGTACCGGTAAGACAATAATTTAGAAACAGTTTATATCTATGAATATTCATCAGATATTGTTGCTATAGATGTGGACAATGATATTGTTTATAAAAAATGTCTAACAGATTGAATATTTGTATTTTTTTGAGATGAGCTGCGTATCAATCAGATGTGATGAGTGGTGAGAAGGGAGGGCTGATTAGCTTCTTCAGCACTTTTTCTTCTTTGTTCCGCAAATCTCTTTTCTCTCTAATGAATGCAAACAAAAGCAAAATAACAGTTATATTATATATGAAATAATATTATTGTATATTTGTATTATGTGTTTAGCCGAACGGAGCAGACAATAGCAAATGTAAATATTTGGGTTTGTGTTGGGCTTTGGAATCAAGAAGAAGACATAAAACAAGAAATATATTTTTATCTCATAATATCTTCTGAAAAATCTATGTCTTCAGCACTACTCCAGTAATGATTTGGGTTTAGATTTAACGAAAATAAAAAATTGTATGAAAAAGATTCGCTCAAATTATTCTTAAAACATGAAATACCTGTGAATACTAGTGCTGTTAATAATAAAACAAAATTTTATAACAAATAATATGAAAACAAATTCCTATTTTGGTCTTACGAGAGAATAAAACTGTTGTACTGTATAATACAAAAGTGGTTCAGATTCTGTAATATTCTGTAATAATAGACCGAAATTCTTAATAACATAAGAGCTTTAGAGATTTGAATGCTTTGCCACTAAATATTCATACATACAGTGAATGTACCAAAGAATAGGCCATAAAAACTACTGATTTATGCATAACATCAGGAATTAAAGACGAGTAAGGCTTGTCTCCGATGTGTTGTTTTTATTAGAGCGTTCAACAGAGTCTATGCATCGCTAATTGGAATGTTACATGTTTAATTTGATGCCTTTCCTACACACCAGTCCTACAGACGAACAATAATTATATTTCATATTTGTTCCGTATATTCATTATATTCTGTTCTCTATATTAATGTTATGCAAAAACTTATCCGTATATTCCGTATACTCTTTTGGTATACTCTCTATCGTATAGTTTGTACAGTTATTTCCAAATTTGATGATAAATGAGAAATAGAGCTAAAAATTGTTGTCTTAATTCCTGTGCATTATATAGTGGTTCACCAGACGTATAAAATTCAAGTGTACGACGAGTTTGTTATCCGGGAGAACACGGCTGTCATGAGATGTCAAATTCCGACTTTTGTCAGAGAATATGTGCAAATAATTTCGTGGCTCAGAGACGATAAAATGTTAATTACTATCTCTACGACTAAAGGTAGGCTTAAAACAATCCAATTTATAATTTCTATATTACACTCAATAATATTCTTTATAATTATAAAATTTTTTCGTTCATTAATAATAGTAATAATAAATTCTTATCGTTTATATCCAACTCTTATATCCAAATGCTCTCCGAAAACAAT
This sequence comes from Eueremaeus valkanovi, assembly GCA_034693305.1. Lineage (NCBI taxonomy): Eukaryota > Metazoa > Arthropoda > Arachnida > Sarcoptiformes > Eremaeidae > Eueremaeus > Eueremaeus valkanovi. Next base: position 14,421 of record JAQIWA010000197.1, on the reverse strand, counting down.
TTAAAATTTTAATATATATCCAAAAGACCTAAATTGCAAATAATTTTGAACATATAATACAGTATTTTATTATTTTTATTATTGCAAACATTTATTGTGTGTTAAATCGCGCGTATATTATAGGTTCAGAAATTCATTAATTCTTGAATAAAATGCTTTTACGAACAGAACATAAGAAACAGACAATTGTTTTAGTTCTTGATTGTTATGTTAAGCCGTTTGATGGGAGGCGTACTTAAGGCACGTATACATCGAATCATATGAATTAATTATCTGATTTGAACTCAGATTTTCTCAATTTAAAGACAATCATTAGGAAAGAGAAGATTTTTCTTCTCTCTCTTCTAATTAAAATTTCAACTTTTCTTTTGCAGATCTAAACAGATTAAACAATTGACTCATTAATTGCAGAATCAATAAAAAAAATCATAATTTGTGTTCACATTTAAGACAAGAATTACTTTTTTTTTATTTAATTATCAATTGTTATAAAATTTATTACAGAATCTGATTCACAGATATATAGAGTATTACATAAATTCGTATTATATTATGTAAAGAGAGAGCAAATCGTAGATAAGAAGTGCACTTATGTTCATAGTATGTCAGGTCAGATAAGGTCAAGACATGTCAATTATTTGTCAGATTTCAATAGTTCTTGTTGTGGCCAACCATTTGATGTCAAATATAAGTTATCTGTTATTTATTCAGAAGAAGTGTTTAGTCTTTCGAATAAATAACTTCATTGACTGAATGTTAAGAGAAAAATAGGAAAGAATTTATCAAAAGATATGATTAATTGTCTATTAATTAAAGAGTTCAAACACTCACTTGTCTGCCATTATCTTCACTTATCTTCACTTCACTCGTCGCCAATCGTTTAATTTTATTGATAACTCTTTTTTAGGGTTAAGAAGATTGAGACTAAAACTGAAATTAAGTGAATCTTTAGCTAAGAGTCACTTCTCTTATCTAACACTTATATTGCATTCTAGGGATGACCAACGGTGTTGCAGCTTAAATGACCCGACAAGTTCTTTAAGCTTTTCACCAAACAAGGACCTATACTGTAGATATTTGTATCAAGCTGTGAAAATATAGCATCAGTATTCTTTTTAATTAAAATTAATAAGTTTGTACCCTGTTCCACCAGACTGGCTATCCTTGATCTCATTTTAAAATAATTTATCTTTTGCTGGATTCTTGAAATAATTTGCTGACAAACAAAACAACTTTGAGTGCAAGGGATGCCAAGGTGTCCGCCCTATAGTGGGCCGTTGTATACGAGCTTGGATCTATGATCATAAATTTGAAATTTATCAAATTTTTTGAAATTAAATTAATGCGATTACAACTAGTAATTTTTGATTCCATGTTTACTAGGGATGCGCAAGGTCGGTCGAGACAGATTGATTATTTTATTGGAATAAGCTAGTTCAATTTAGTTAGCTTTGCATCCAGATCTTAATTTAACAAATGTTCGCTAAATTTCTGTTCAAATAAGTATTTAAACCTATATTTGAATGAAATAATAAAATCAATGCTAATATAAAAGTTGCGTTGAATGCAAACGAAATTGGATTCGGAATACATGTAGTAATGGATGACAGAAGAGAATCGCATTAAACGATAATATCAGATATGGATCCCTAACCAGATTATTGCTAATTTTCTAATGTATTCTTTCGTTCACATAATTATTGAATTCTTTGCTTTCATTTTGAATGATTGAATCGCAGAATATCAGAGCTAATAAATGTCTTCTTTACTGAGCGATGATTTCCTGTGCAATGATCTGAACATAAAATTATTCAAAACATAGAACGATAGCATAAATCATAGTTTTATAGCACAACTACTTATGTTTGCGAACAAATACAACTCTTATCGCGAATAAAAAGAATATAAAATAAGGACTAATACTGTGTTCAGTGTTCACAAGCAAACCAATCAACTTATTTGATCTGATTTTTATGATCAGATTTGAAACATAATATATCAACGAATGCGAAGAAATTTTATCAAATCTAAGCAATCAATTGAATTCATGTATAGATTCATAAAAATTCTAAACTAATGGCCAGTTTATGGTTACCGATAAAATCAATTGTTTAGAGCATTCAAATTACTAATTGTTCGATGTGCTTGATCAATGATCATAAACCACTAAAGTAATGAAGGTTGAATTTAGAGAACATTCTACTAATTGGCCGTAAATTCTTGAATTCATCACAAATTTTCAACAAATTATTTCTGTCATGATATCAAATAATTAATCCGTATAATATTTAATCGAATTGGAAACATATTGATTATACGACCCTGCACATCTGACATTCCCCATTTTCAATGATTTTGCTCATCTTATGGTTTATGAAAAATCGACTATTTTTCCAGTAAAAGATGTAATCAAGCAATAAAATGCAGTTCAATACACCGATGCAGTTATTGCAGTCAGGAGACCAATCATTTAATCGAAATTGTAGCTCAACTTTATTAGTGAGCCTGGTTATAATCAACATTTATATTATATGCTAATAAATAATTGTCAATTTATAGAAGAAATCTTTTGAATAATTATTTTGATTTTCACTCAAAAGAGTCTTAAAGTTAGAGATTTAGTGTAAATATGTTTACAATTCAGTAATGATTATTCATTTTTCAATATCTATGTCCCAAACCTTACTTAATGTATACCGTATTTGGCAAACCCTGATCTTTGAATCATCGTTTGTCCACATCTCTGATTTTATAAATTACCAGAATCACTTCTTTAAGCTAAATCCCAGCTTAAGAATAGGTCATTTGATTTGTTCGAAACATTAGTTTTAATTAAAAATTGATTAAAAAAGTTTTTGAGAAGATTTTCCATTTCATTAAGTTTTTCATTATTGGACTGAAATATGATTTCTATCGGTGAACAAGAAATGAACTCAACTTATCTGAAGAGATTCGCAATAAGATATCTCAAAGTTATTATTGGTTTTTCTAAATTTTTTTTGCCTTATTTTTCATTTTTGTTGTGCACTTTCATCGCAACTCATCTCTGATTTCTGACGCTCTTTCGCACACTCTGTATGTGTCTTACAATAAATAAATACCGAAATAAAACATATAATAAAGTCATTGATTGGAAAATATATTTGTGAATGAATGCGAAGAATCAGGTTTTGGTTTAGAGAATATTCTTCACCAAAATATATCTCTATAAAAAAAAGTGGTCAACCGAATGATTCAGTTTGGCTACATTTTTCAAATTCATTTAGAATTCATATGGAGTACATTTGACTGAAAAAAATATTCTTTTCACACAAATCATATGAACTGAATATTAGAAATCAATAAAAAAAAATATTTTTTTACGAAATACTTTTTTCTAAGGAAGTCTAATATTTTAATAAATGTTTAGAATATTATTTAAAATATTTTAATAAAGTTTAATGAATTAAAATAAAAGTTTTAACAAAAAATTATTTAATAGTCTATTCCGAACCAATTACTTTGGGAATTGAGTTTTGAAATTCAGTTCAAGTATTTCTCTTCTATAAAGACTTATTATTCAAACTGATTGATCAAATTTATTGTTTCACACTTTGGTTTTTAATCATATAAAGAAAGTTAATCTAAAATTCAAATTAGATTTTATGATAATTTCATAAAAATAAAATGAAAATCCATATAAAAAGCCATAAACAATGAAAACAGATCTCATTAACAATTTTTTATGTAAATTGTTTTCGTGCAAAACTGCTCTTTATATTTGTAATTGTAATCAGAATTAATAAAAATACAATATATTATATAAAATGGTTTTATTTTAATCACATATTTGACAAACCGTCTAACGATATAACAAATCAAAATCAATAATCGATCAAAAGTGTGTTTTTGCCTCAATTTTATCAATTTTTCTTTGAACTAAAAGTATGAGAGATAAGAGTCAAATAGGCATTGAATATAAGCGAAAAGTATTATTATTTCTAGAGATAACGTGCAGTCAATCCATAAGTTTTGACCCGAATCTCAGCCATTTGGCCGAATGCTAAAAATGAAAAATATATTGTCATTAAAAATAAAGAAATGCTGTCGTTATGCGAATGAAAATAAGATGAAAACTGTATGCGTTCGGCATAATTAGTCTACAGTACAGTGCAGTACAGAACTACCAGTGCTTAATAGTGAAACAAAAGTTAACACTTTTTCTGCAACGCTTTGCAAACAGAGAACAATTGTATGGATTTGTAGTCAGTGTTGAAGATGCAAATCATCAGCGCTTCCAAAAGTCTTAAGTCTTAAGTGAGATCCAACACATTTACGCTAAAGACTATTTCTGTCGACTCTTTACTCGTGTATATATATAAAGCCCTCTTTTATTATAATATATTCAAAGTAGTACTGAATATAAGAGATGTGAAAATTATTTTCATTAATCATTATTTTTTCAGAATTTTTTTAAAGAAAATATAAATAAATGAATGGATGACTACTTTATATAACTTTATATTTATATGTTTGGCTTCACTCATACCCTTCTAAGAGGGTATACGGGAGGGCTTTGCACCAAATATACTTGAATTATTTTACTTACCAAGATAAATCCTAGAATTTTATAAAGCTTCTTACCTTACCTTAAGTTATCTCTATTGCTTGATTTTAAATCATCCAGTTTAAATATTATTTCATTAAAAAGACAAAAATGTGGAATTGAGCTTGCACATTCCTATTGTGCGTCCATATATTTATTATGCAGATGTGATGTAACAGTTTTATAGATGCGATCATAAGAAATGGATATAAGAAAAAATATGCGAACATTAATATAATATTTTTTCGTTTCTTTTCTTATATATTATATTTTTCACATTCGAGAGGAATGGAAGGAACGGCGGAAAATAGTGAAGCAAATGAAAACTGGTCTTCATTTATCTCACTTACAAACGTCAAAATATGATAAATTTTATATTTTTCTCTGCATTTGGAAACTATAGTAAGAATAGTGAAAAAGTACAGCGAATTGAATGCCGAGAATATAACTGCAAAATATATAATATATAATAAGCTTTTTTAGAATAAATATTCTGTGTGTAAAAGTGGGGCCAAAAACAATATATGGGAATTGAATGAGAAAAACAAAACAATAACGCATTGAAAATGAATGAATGGCTCAACACAAGAGAAATGATGAGATGAGAGGATAAAAGTAGTATAGCTCAATTCATAAGGAAAAGTTGATACGACTGTAATGCAAGTAACTTATGGATCAATTGCCATACAATCTATATCTTTGGCTGAATCTAGCGAACGGATGTGCATCCAGTACTGGATCAGCCACTGATCCTCAAGTTTTAGGGTTTTTCGTGACTTTTAAATACAAGAGAAAGAGAAAGCAATGCTTTTATTGCTATAAAATATATTTTATTTATATCGTATATACGATAACATTGGCTTAATTTCGTTTTCAATCTCAAAGTAAAAATACAATAATATTCAGTAATATCTATTCAATTCTGAATCTTAGACTTTACTATATTTTATGATAAAATTCTGTATTTTTCTCAGAATTTTTTGCAAGTTTTTTATATTCTGTCAAAAGAAGTTCAAAAAATATTAGATTTAGAGATAGTGTTAGGGAATGAATGAACACTTATATTAAACGAGTATTGTATTGGAAAATCGAAACTTCATTTGTGTGAACATAACACAAGAATTGTGTGAATAAGAGTACCCGAAATGATAGCGAATTAAAACTTAAATGAAAAGCAAAAGAGAGCTGAAAGTGAAATGACTTGAATCGGACAACAAATAAGACTTTCTTATTTGAAATGCAGTCTCAAAAAGAAGTAATGGAATGCTTCGTAAGACTATCAGAGTATGATTTGGTTTGTAGAGACCCCGATATGGGATATTGGATCGGCTCTGGTATGATAGCGTGGTATCGAACCGGATAAGCATCTCTTGGGAAACATTAGGACAAAGCCAACACACATTGTGTTAGTAGAGAGACAGTGGCTGTTAGTATTGCAGAACACATTCCATGACAATGACATAACTGTGCTGGCAGTAAAGTACTGGCAGTCAGTCCTGCTTTGTAATGCTAATTCTCTGTGTCCTACTCGTCGTCAATACAAGCCCTGGTGTCGGATCGAGAGGCAGATACGTCGCGCACAGAATAATAAAACGTATGCAATCAATCATTATCTGTAGAGCGCCGGAGGGTTTGGGAGACGACGAGCCGATGATTAATCACTAATACATATCAAACAACAAATAGGTTTAACATTGGATTAATGCGAACTACAATAGAAACAGACGTATAGTATATATAATGTTGTTTAACAACAAGTAATTCCAAATATTCATCAACTCTTCTCATGAATACCATAAGAAGAGTCAGTTTTGACAAAGAATTTCTGCACTTTTCACACTTTCGCTGCCAAAAGAATATCAATGAGATATCATGGCTCAGCTTTTTCAATAACCCCTGATATAATCAAAGTTTTGGGTGAGCAAGGGTGAGCAACTTCTGTTATAACCAATTTTAAAATATGGGTTTGATATCAGTGCTGTATTTTGACTGAACTCTATTAAAGAATACTTTTTATATAAATATTAATAAAAAGATTGAATAAGCACTTTTGAAAGTGAACAGGTATCAATTTGAAATAAGCTTTTTACCGAATTTTTGTAACATGAAAGATCTGAATTATAAGATAACTAGGTTCAATGTAAAATTTATGAGAATATTCTGATCGAAATCTTCATATTTTTCGAAATTTAAATTATTAATAGAAAATCATATATTTTATGCTTTAGTGAATATACAGAAAATTATATTACAAATGAATGATTGCATAGCATTGAAGGCATAATATTCTAGCCTTTAATCGCAAAGAATATTTCGATTTTAAAGAAGAGTAAGAAAAGTGTTTAATATCGAAAAGTGAGAGCAAAAGAAGGAAAGAAAGAAAAATGTTTAAATGAAAATATGGCTCTCATGAGTGTTGTGCACAAAAAACATAAGAATGAAAGGACAGACAGAAAAATGGAAAATACGTTTACGAATACAAGTTGACGGCTAAGATATAAGAGAAAAAAGCACTGGTAGTGAAAAATCTCATTATTAGTGTTTCAGAATTTATAGCATTTAGCGAACAGTAATTTTTTCCTGAATCCCATATTTTATTTAACCCGAGGACATATTTTTCTATGTATTAGTCATAAAAATAGAAGAGAAGAGAAAAATGTGTTTATCACTAGAACTGCAAAAGAGCTGATCATTTCATTCTCATATCTGGAACGACATGTATTCCAACGTATTTCTCATTTGTATGAATGAAAGTACAGTTTGTTTTACAGTCTTTATTCCATCACTAGTGACGAGAGCTCTGCAGTCGTATTATAGACTACACTCTAATTCCATGTCAAGTGTGATATAGTGTACGGACACTAAAGTGGCTGATATTGTGAACAATAAAGTTTAATATAAAAAGGTTTATATATTTGTTTAGTTTTTTTGTTGATTAGATTTTTCTGTTTAAGTCTTTTCTTTCTGGCTTTTATTGAACTTTTCATTGCTTTATAAAAATTGTAATTCTTTGTAGACTTTATTATTATTATTGCGTTTTCTTTGAAATATTAGTCCAATTATACTCATAGGAGTATCCGGAAGACACTATGAAAACAGATAGGAACAAATAATTAAAAATTCAAATTCTATATCAGGTCTTAATGAGAATTAACAGAAACTTTGATATTCAGAAGAGAAGTTCATTTCATTACAGTATTGATAATGAAAATCATAGGAAATAAAAACTTTGCCAAAAAAATAAATTTCATTGAAATACAAAATCAATTGATTTTAAAAATAGCCAAAACTATTGTTGACTACATTTTCTAAAGGATTATCTGCTCAGTTTAGAAATTGCAGCTTGCTTATATAGCCAGATTTGAATTACATGGGTTATTTTTTGGAAAAGACTGGTCAGGAAGCAAATCCCATTGCGACAAATTTTGGTCATTGGCCGATAAGGTTGTTGTTCGTTAAGTTGACTGCATTTACTGTAGACTCGAAGTACAGTATGTGCGCATACAATGAGACATTTGCTACCAGTGCTACCAACTATGACATAGAGCACAGCTTCTACTCCCGGGGGAAATGATTGAAAGATGAATAGAATTTTCTGTTTTCTGACTTCTTTTTACTATAACTTCTGGTATTGAAAAAAATTATTGCGAGATATGCCAGACATTGGGGTTGAGTCGACTCCCTCTCCCTCTCTCTCTTCTCGACTATAATTTCTCACTCCTTTAGAATCGAGTTAAACGTTGAGTCGATTTCCTTACCCTATCTCTTGCTTTTTCGGAATTATTAATACCACCAGTGCTGCGAACAGACTAACGGCCAACTCATAGATTGCATAGACTTTACCAAACATTAGGTCTAATGTTTAGGCGTTTTATTTGATGATTCGCTGTGTAATTGCTTTCCGTGATCTCAGGCTTACATTCCTCTATCCATCACTATATTTAATCTGTGTTGGATGAGCTCCGGGCGACAACACTTGCCAACTCATTTCCTTGCATTTCGTTAAAAATCAAACATTAATTTAATTCACTAACAGTTATGAAGTCTTTCTTTACTTTTATCTAAAAATATATTTATTATAAAAAATCAAAATATTGTATAACTTATTAGAATAAAGAATATGTGAATCGATGTGAATGACATAATTTTATTAAATTATCACTTCGTATAACTTGATTAAAGGGGAAATTTATTTATTTTGCCTCTCTCTCCAGACTCCTTCCAACTCTTGACAAAATAGCATAACTCATACAAATATAGAAATTAATTTTATGCAACTTTTTCTGTGCAATACTTCTGATATTAATATAGAATATGTGAGAATAAGATGAAAAATTCTATACTATATTGATGTATATTTTTTGTACTCAATTTGCAAGTTTTCAATTTCACTCTCTCTTTGCATTCGCTGGCATTTGGATATAAGCAAAGGATTGTATGACTTGACAGCATATTTCCATACTTTATACTATTTTTTGCTTTACTTTACTTTACTCTACTCTGTACTGCGTCTAGGCTTCGGTCGATATATAATTCTGGGAACTGGAGAATTGCAAATAAGAAATGCATCCAAAGCTGATATGGGCTCTTATCGATGTCAAACAAGGCATCAACTGACTAATGAAGTTCTTACCAGTTCAATAGCAGGTCGGCTTATAGTGACAGGTACTGTACGACTGTGCAACATATCATACACTATTACATTCAATATGTTTTGGCAATCAATCGTTTTAAAGCAAATCTATAATTACTGCAATTATATTCAAATATTGAGTCAGTCTATTGAGTTCAGGTCTGGATAGACCTTAAGCTCGAGCTTTAAATAAAAGATCTCTTCCTATGAGTCAAATAAATTAGTTTACAGTTTGCATGTATTGCTGTTAAGCATTCTTTCGGGGGTACATCTGTTTCGCAGAACTACATTATTTTTAAAGTTAGTACAAAAATGTATACCAAATGTAATATTAGGTATTTTTGTAGATATATTGTAGACATTGTTTCTATAATGGATTCTTCGGAAAATTCCACAATTAAATGGACGAATCATTAGAAATAAGAAGCAATAAAAAACCAAGGAAACATATATAGACATACATTCACTCATTGAGTCATTGTATGTCTACATTGCATATATAAATATATAAATTGTGCTGAATCTCCATTATGTCTGTGAATATCATATTTCCTAATTTAGAGTGAAATAGATTTCATTTGATTCTTTCGATTCACTGTTCACTACATTTTTCTGTATTCAGTATCGCACTGACTGAACACAAAACCTTATTATTTGGGAATTGGATTTGATTTGCACCGACGAATCGATTTTAGTTTATATATTCCTATTCATACTATTTATCCCAATATATAGATAGGAAAAAATTGCGAAACATTCCACTGAAATCAATATAAAAAAGATTTTTACTATATTTTATGGCCTTATTTGTGCACTGATTTGTTTTATATTAATAATGATTAACACAAGAGATCCTAATTTAAATGTCATCTATTTTTGTTGACAGAATAATATTGTAATTTGATATAACATTATAGGAGTTATAATGAAAAAACTTTGATTAACTCAGTCTTTATTGGGAATACAAAAACATATACTAATAAATCAGCTCTTTTTCAGTCTTTAGCTCTCTTTTTGATCGATAATATCTAAGCTCTAAGTCTTTGGGAATATAACTGATGAGGAATGAAAAGGAGAACTGATTTTTACTTAGGCTTCGAGTTTCCACTCAAGGCTTTGCTTTTCATTGATTTGTAATGTTGTCGGCTATTCATCAAAATTAACTCCAATTATCTATTGTTGCAGAACCTCACGGAACGATTGCACCAAGAATTTGGAGTCACACTCAAGTCAAGTGCATTGAAAGCAATGCTTGTGAATTGCCCTGTGTCGCACAGTCATGGCCTCCTCCCAACTACAGGTTAGCTCATCTCAACTTACATTCACTGCTCTTATTCTGTATGTAAGCGCAAAAAGAGTTCGAGAGATCTCACAGAATATTAATATATACTAAATATTAAAGAGTTCTGAGAAATATTGCCCTAAAAAATGATTGATTAGTTGTAATCAGAATAAAATCGGTCAGAAAGAGCTCATTGAACTTGTTATTGGGCTCAGTGTTAGGACTTAGAGCTCATGTTCGTCATTATATGGGTGAGCAATAGGATAGTGAGTACAATAGAAATCGGTTTCATATATATAGATAGATATGATATCAATATAACTATTATATGTAGTATTGTTCGTAAGATTGTATTGCATTCGCATTCGTCTATCAATTTGTGTCATTACAGATGGTATAGAGAAGAAGAGACCTCAGCCTTATCTGCAGTAGTGTTGGACACAAATCTGCAGCAATTCGATGGAACTCTTCTAATCAATCAGGTCTGGCCGTCAGACGCCGGTAAGTGGGTTTGTGTGGCTAACAATACGGTCGGAGAAGAGAAAGTGATAATCAAATTGTTGGTCATCTCTGCCATTGGCGTACATATCGAACCGCAAAGATTAGAGGTTGACGTCGGGAAGTCGGCCACATTTAATTGCACCGTAAGGGGCGCTCCAATTAACTTACCAGTGCTTTGGCTCAAGGATGGCCTGCCTTTAATGCCGTTCACTAGTATTGGACTCAATATTGACGATAGGATTCGATTAATAGACGCAAATGTTTTATATATTCGCTCTGTTATCAGAGAAGACGCCGGTATGTTATGCTCTGTCGATAATCATTGCACTGGTCTATCATTTTCTCCACTATTTCTCACTTCTATTCATTAATCAATTGTTTTTCTCATTTAATAACTAATAATATCTATAATTATATCGATTACAAAAAACTAACCGTTCGTTCGGTTCATTCATTTTCAGTCAGTTTACAAAAAACCAAAGAAACGAAAATCAATTTAATTATAATTAATACCAAATAAATAGTCGATTGCTATTAAATTGGATGTACAGTACTTTACAGTATATAAAGAGTTTAAAAATAGTTTTGAAATATAAATATTAAAATTCATGAATGAGTTCTCTTTTCATCTCTCTATCTCTTCTTGTCGTTCACTGATGTCATATTCAAGTGCATTCATATCGACAGACATTTATCAGTTTAATATAACGACACTTTTCAAAGCATCAAAACTAAAGAAAAAAATATATATTTGACTAAATTTAACATTTTATGCCTGAAATACATATCATTCAAACAAATGCCTGAAAATATGATAATAGAGCAGACAGTACTGGATCCGAGTTCTAGTGCGACAGACACTTCCTCTTTCTTCTTATTTCTTCTTACTTTCAATTTGAATATAAATTAAATTCTTTTCAGATTTTGTTTTCATGAAAAGAGAATTTTATTATTAGATTAAATAGATTTCAATATTATATTTGATTTCAGGTTCGTATCAGTGTTTGGCAGAATCGGAGTACGACTCGGCACAAGCGAGTGCCGAGCTCAAATTAGGTGATATCGCACCCGTACTACTCGAATCGTTCAAAGATATAGTTATCGAATCGAGTACTTCATTATCACTTCGTTGCTCAGCCTCTGCAACACCACTGCCACAGATTAAATGGTTTTTGGATGACTGGCCAGTGCCTAACTTTGCTCGATTCCGAGCCGGCGATTATGTGACACCCGATGCCAAAGTTGTTAGTTATGTTAATATCACTACTACTCGTGTTGTCGATGGAGGGGAAGTGAGTATTGCTTTCACAGCTCAACACTTAATATTGCGTTCACTTCATTCACACCAAACACTCTATACTACTGTATACTACTGTATAGTATAGTATACTCTATACAACACTCATATGTTTGCGATTAATTCGATTCAATGACTTTATATCATATATTCTGAATGAAAAGTAATAGAAGTGAAACATATTTTAACACTTATTTAGTACAAAATTATTTTCACGACTCAACTGAATTGAAGAGAATTTTGAAGTGAATTTGAAAACAATTTCTTAACTGACTTTTGAAATACAGTATAAAGAATTCAAAGAAAAAAAATGAATATTTTTGAGTATTTTTTCACAAATAGTCTAATGACAAGAATTTTTTCTTGCTTTGAATAGTAAGAAAAGTTTGCAAATTAGTTAAACGTCAAATAGTTTTTCAATTTAATAGAAGATCACAGAAAGAGATGAGAAGAGGAGAAAAAACTGTTAATTTTTCTTCTCATTCAATGATTTATTATTCAGAATATATTCTATAAATTTTTCTCTTCTTATTCTCATTCTTCTCATCCCAAACACAAAAACAAGGATTTTATTCAATTTTGAAAATTTACGCAAAGAATAAATAAATCTCAATAAATACTATACTTTTTCGTTACACATATACTGTAGCACAAGAGCAGAGAGTAATAGAGTAGAGAAGAGAAAGAGTAGTGAAATACAGTACAGAGGAGTGAAAGGCCAGAGAAAGAGTAGAAATGATTTATCAAATGCTATACACTATTAGTGCGAACACCAGTAGTAATACTATTAGATATTGTATGGCATTAAGGCTTACGACGGCATCAAAATTATTTGTATCACTGGTTCATAAAATTGTTTTCTAAATGCGTTTACTTCTAATGCTATTTAACAGTACAAATGTGTTGCGAGCAATGATGTGGGACAGACCAGTCACACTGCCAGAGTCAGCGTAATTGGCAGTCCGGCCCTTCGATCGATGTGGACCAGCAATAATATAACAGTCGTCGGCGGACATTCAATTGTGCTCAGGTGTCCGGTCATTGCCTATCCAATTGAGTCTATTTCGTGGGAACATAAGGCAAACACATTGCCTGTGAATCACAGACACAAAATCGAGCCACTGATGAATGGCATCGGAGGCAAACTGCATATTACTTCTGTGCATAAGGCACTGGACGCTGGAGAGTATATATGCACTGTTAAGGGAACGCATGGGAAAGCAGTTAAGGGAAGCATAATTCTTAATGTGCGGAATGCACCGCAAATTGATGAACACTCACTGCCCGAACATATCAATACAAAACAAGGAATGAGAGTCAAACTCATGTGCTCTACCGTCGAGGGCGACCCTCCCATCGATATTCGCTGGTTTAAAGGCCAGACACCGGTTGAGGCCACCGATTCCATCTCATTGCAGAACTCAGACGACTATTCTTTGTTAACATTCAAGAGTGTTTCGCACCAGGATATGGGCAACTGGTATGTTATGCCATCCTATCCCAGCACACAATTGGATTAATAGTCTTAAGCAAAAAGAGTACAACATTTCTATACAATACAAAACATTCTTTACTTCTTTTGATATCTTTCTAAAAAAAAAAAAAAAAATTTAAAAAATATAGTTTTTTAATATCTTTTGGACTCTCACTCACTTTCTTCTACTTTGCCTTATATTTTGTTCGTTTTATTTGTCATTTGCAGTCCTTTCATGTTTTGCAGACTTTCTAAATGTAATTCTGTTATAGAAATTAGATTTTTGTGAGAACTTTAAAGGAAATTATAAGTTTGGGAACATTTTTATTGTGAATTCAACATAAACTTAAAGACAATTCTTTTGAAAGTATACACATATCCAACACAACCATCCAATTGAATAAAGAGATTAGTCATTAATTTTTAAACACTTTCTTAGTTATAGCACTAAAATATAACTTCAATTAAGTCATAAAAATTACTTTAATTTCAAAATATTTATTCTTAATAGCGTTCAAATTACCGTTGAATTTATAATCTGCAACCATTACATTCAAATATTGCTAACTCTTACAATTCATGTATTTGTATCTTGGTAAAAATTACTTGGATATTTTTGTTTTAAATTACTCCTAAGGATGATTGAAAT
>JAQIWA010000196.1:0-42978 GCA_034693305.1 Eueremaeus valkanovi | reverse complement strand
ATAAAGAAAAATTTCTAGAAAAAGACACTTTCTTGAAACAATAGACTATTTTTTCGATCATCGTATGTGTATTGCTTCTTAGGCTGATAACCTAGTTTATCATCGACTAAATAGCGATGATCAACATTTCGCCAATATTTAGCCACGAACATAGAATCAAATTTCCGAATATCTTTGGGACCATTATTTCTTATGACCATAAGAGAATTAAGAATATCTGGAGATAATTTCGTACGTCTACTGGAACGAATGTGATTCAGTATAGAAAAAGATCTTTCCACATTAGCACTTCATATGAGAATATATAGAATAAATATAATACAGATTGAAAACATTGGATAAAATAAAATATTACCAATCGGTAAAGTAAGAATTATGCGCATAAATGTTGTTATACTCTCAGGTAGATCCGGAATTTGGAGAACAGTTGCATAAAAAATATGAGATTGATTTTGAGCTTCACACCAAATTGTTTTTTCAGAATAAATTTTTTTCAAAAATAAAGGCCAATCTCTCGAAATAACCGCTTTGTCAAATTTGAAAAAGTCACAGATTGATTTAATTTCATCTTGACCATAACTGTCCATTTCCTCGGGATTTCGTGGTAACTTTGATGGCAAAAAAATATCAAACGACGAATAAAGTGAATCAGGAAAATAGGATCTTAACTCTGCAATAATATTATTACAAATTTGATATCGAAATGTTCTAAGCTGTGGAACATTCGTTGATAAGATTAAATTTTCATTTTGCCATTTTACATTAACTTTGTCATATACGTAATCTTCATCATAAGTACATCTGGACCAACCTTCACATTCGGCACTTTGAAGAAATGAATTGATCATCACACCATTCTTTGTTAGCAGTTCACCAGCAGATGATATATTTTCTGGCAACTATTTTATAATGTATGTGTCTAATTATGTTTTTTAAACTGATCAAAACGTTTAAACTTTACCTTTAAATTGTTGTCCATTAATTGCTGATTTCTTCCCAAAAACTCTATACTTAATAAATGACAACAATATTGCGTCTCAAAATGTCAGTTTAATATTCAAAAGTAGCTCCCTCTCTTCTTGAACATGAAATTTTGTTGGCATCATATGTGCCATTGACCTAATTTACATAATTTTATGCCATTTTTTATTTTGAGTGAACTGTGCTTATGCACACGACACGGTTCCCCCTAACATTTCTATGCTTTTGCCAGTCTTGTGCTAATCAAGTGTGATCATAAGTAATAGTTTTCTTGGATATGAGTGATCTTGAGTCAAGAATTTCATACAAATAATCATATGCTTTTTTGAACTATTTTTGGACCCTGGTCGGCTTTGGTATACGGTATAACCAGTTTACTTTTGAACATTTGGTCCAAAAATGTGAGCTCGGTTATTAAATAAGATATGACCATTCAGTTTCGCCTCACTATCAACTATATATCCATCAAAGTTATCGCAAACCCATTCGATATCCTTCTTATTAGAGCCTAATTCCTGATAATCCAAGAGAACGACCGGAGCATTAAAATGAGACTTTTTTAAGTCTTGCAAATCTACTCGAGTTCTTATAGTGTAAAAATCCAATCTATAGTATTCATAGTTTAGCCCTCCATACACGCAATCGTTATCAAAATTAGTTTTACCCTTGTTTATATTATTTTGATCCACATCAAAACTAACAGTAGTTAAATGCCTTTTATTATAATGTAAATAACTCGACTGACTGTAAATTAACCTGCTCATTTCTTCATTTGTAAGTAACTCATCTGGTTTAGTTTTATTTAAAATGTCCCGGCCATAACAATCTTTATAAACTAGATCTTCCGGAGTGTCAATTAGATCCCAGACCAATAATGACTTGTATTTATTTAATGGTATCGCCAGGAGCTGTAGTAACTGGTCCAAATAATTGTCTAATAATTGTTGACCTTGGGTCGCCGTTTTGAGCGCCAGATATGATTGATCTGCTTTCCAGAGACCGATAATCACAAAGAGGTCACTCTTTTCAGCCAATTCCAGAATATATTCCAAATTTGCCGCTATTTTAGTCATTGAACTCAATTTGATATTATCATATACGACCGCATTGTTTAAATCAATCATTATCCGGATCACATTTCCACCATCTTGTTTAACTTGATTGATTTTATCATCCATAGCAAACTGATCAGCCATCTCCATCTCCATAGTCACTCCATATAAGAATAGCCTCTTACCATGGTAATATAGGTGCTTATTGTGACCAGGGTAGGTCCAGGTGACTACATGACCAGGTGATGTAGTTGATGTGGCTGCAGATTATTTAAAATGAACCAGGGTCAACATTATCAAATTGACTCACGTGTGACAGTAGTCGGGTCTTCGATCTGCAGAAAGTCAGACTCAGATAGTTTAGAGCACTTCTCAAGTCTTAGTTTCTGTGCTTTCGTATAAAAACAGTTCATTTGTTCCAATGATTCGTAAAGAAAATGCGGAATATTTTTGTATGGCTTCAGAGAATTGGTGGTCGGGTGCAATATATTCCTTATCCATAATGTCTCATAACTGGCGTTAAAAACATCTCTCAATTCAGTGCCGAAAATCAAGTTTTGTTTTGTTTTTTCTGATTTTTAAATAAAAATATGAATAAATTCAAAATTTAAGCTCAAAAACAGTAAAATATTAATGCTATCTGACCTGATATGCTATCAAATGAAAACTCACGTAGATTACGCAAGAGTTTGACCATGGTCATTGCATCAATAATTCGTATTTTATTCTCTCCTAACTTCAAAACTCTCAATGAATGCAATTTCTCTGCAATTGTTTGATCAAAATGTTTGAGTTCATTGTGTCTGACGTCTAAATACCACAAATAATCGGTTTTCATGAGTAAAATCCAATCAAGATCTTCAATGAAATTGCTTGTTATAGTTAACATGCTCAATTGAGTGAACTCTAAAAAAGCACTGCTATTTATATTCTTAAGTCCTGTCATATCAATCGTAAGCGTCAATACATTCTGTGCTTTAAGTTTATTGAAGTCTTTATTAATATATTCTAATTGTCCGCCCGTTATGTTAATTGATTTCAAATGATCAAAGTTCGCAAATAGTTGCCAGTTCATTTGATTTTCCTTGTCAAGTACCATGGTAACATTGGTAAAGGACAAACTCTCTAGTTCATCTTTGTTTATTCCAACGAATGCTTGATTACTATAATTCAGACAAATCTCAGAGTTTTTAAACTTAAGATGTGATACATTTCCAGTTAGAAAGTGATCCGGAAGTGAGTCAATGACAGTGTCTTCGATGACTAACGCATTAATAGACTGACTGACAGTTTTCATATCTTCAAACATCAAATCATTTTGATTGCATTTCAAACTAACAGCTTGGTCATTTAGCGAAAATTCTATAAAAGAATTATATATTAAATTGAGCCAGCACCAATACTTTATTTGACTTACCATCTGGATCATCATAGCAATAACAATGTTTATAAGCCTGGCATATATTAATATGACCAGTGCTCAATTGTGGTAATATAAATAAAAATATATAAAATATTTTAACGAAAGACATGATTAGAAATAATTTTCTAATAAATTATTGACTTATTCTTTGATGTATTAATTGCTTAATAACTAAACTCTATTAAGTCAAACATTTTTTGCTATTCATATTGAAAAGCCATAACAACCATAAAAATACTGTACTTATACTTTATCTTTATTTGATTATCTGATAAATGAATACATGAAATATCAATTAGTATTTTGTAATTTTCAAAAAGAATTTATAAATCATTTTGTAATTCACCGAAAAATTATATTAAAAATGGAAAAACATTAATAATGCTTAGGTTTAATAATAGTTTAGGTTGGCCAGATATGATCATTATTCTTGGTCATCAATTAGAGAGCATTACATCTATCCTTAATTGTAAAAGAAATTGGCAAAGATGATATTGTATATTCTTTGATAATTGTTGTGGTCATTCAATTATCTGCAAATATTCGGCAAAATAGGCGACAATTCTTAGCATTTCGTTTGACTCGTTTGCAATCAAAGCGTTAATATTATATTTTGGATTCAATTACAGTAATATATTCGTAAAATGAATTTCAAGAATATTTAGATAATAATTGCCATTTAATTGACTCAAATAATAATATAGGGAAATGATCAAGTTGCATATAACTGGGCTATATTCTGAGCTATCTCTAACAAAATATTTCTATTAATTTAATGTAATTTAGAGCAGATTTTGCAAGACTTCGTCCAAAAGATAAATACATTAAAAAAAATCCAATTTTCCCAATAAGATCAATGAGAATACAGATGACACTTAACATTAGGAAATGGATAACTCCTTCAGACTGTAAATAAACTAAGCTATCAATAATTATAAATGAATAAAAAAAATTAAAACTAATTTCAAACAAAAAAATAAATTTTATTAAAATGTTTTAACAAATAATCAATTAGTGAACAAAATTGAACAAACAAAAACAAAACAAGGTTAAACAATAACAATATTTACTACAAATTTAATTTGATTTCTATCAATACAACGACAATATATAAAAAGACATTAATCGTACGGTCTATGAGAGTGCGATAGATATTAAAGAAAATAAAAAAAACAATAAAAATAATTATTTTAATGTTGTATTCAATCGCTTCGAAAAACTATTAGAAATATAACAGAATTACAGAACCGAATCATAAGAATTAATTTAAGCATAAATTTTAACCTTTGATGTGAAGACAGCTATCATTAAATAAATTACAGAATGTATACAATTGGATACTATGGCAATCCATACGGGGTAATAGGTTATACCCCAACCCCTGTTCATAATAGAGCGAAACGCTTCGGTTGGAAGTGTTAGCGGCGATAGGAGTGTCAGTGTCTGCATGAATGGACTGTACGACTCGATCGGCCAAATGGTTCCGCTGAAGAAGAATGAGGGCAAGAGTACGCCCACTCGGATGACCATCGCTGCCGACTCGCTGTCCACCAGAGATGATATCAATACACCGAACGATATGCTACAGAAGCCATGGAAGAAGAATTCGATGATCAGTAATAAAGCGCTTCCTTTGATATCCAGATTCCATAAGAAGAATATTGTTATGCAATAGACGGCTATCTGTGCGATCAGTGATATGAACTGAAGGAATATATGGGAAATCAGGTAATCGGCCACATTGACGCCGGCCACAAGACTGCGCTCCAGTATTCCCTCCTCCCGTTCCTTAAGCATAGAAAATGTGCACAATTTTAACGGCGCGTAAAATGTTATGAATGACATAAGGCCTGGCAGTGCGTATTCAGCGAATGTCGGGTCGTATCGGCCATAAACCAGGTCATAGAAGATCGGCATCTCTGCGATTCGTGGGTTTTCACCTATGGATCGGAAGTGGTTCTGCAGGAAACTGGTCACTGCTGTGCGCACCCTATCGACGATCTGCGGCCCAATCATAATGTTGGACATATCGACATACAGGCGGACCGTATCGCTGGTGTCGACCTCTGTCTCATTCATCGTGTCTTCGAATTTATTATCGATTCTGTCGATCAAAGAGTCGGTAAAGTTGGCCGCGAATGACACGACAGCTGATGTCTGGCCTGACTCTACCGACTCTATCGCTGACTGTAGACTCGAATATGGAATTTGTATTATAGACTGACTGTCGACCAGATCTAAGACCTGTTCCGCAAATTTTTTTGGCATCTCTTCGTTGACGACAGAGACTCGGAAGCCGTGTTGAGGTCCGGTCACCATCAGGAACAGTGACATCTCTACCGATGGCAGCAGTAGCACCCAGAACACCAGTGTCAGATTGCCTCTTAGTTTGATCCAGTTCTTGAAAAATAGCGCCCAATGCTTATAAAGCGTGTAATTCCTACTCATTCGCCACATATCTTCATCCGTTCCCTTATTTTGATGATTTGTCTCAAAAAAATTCATTTCATCTTTTAGTGGTTTTTCGCCGTTTTGTTCAATGATTTTACTTTCTTTTGAATTAATTATAATTTGTTTTTCATTAATATTATTAATTGTATTCATATTTGTGTTTATAATGTTTTTCTCGTTGTTGTCAACGCTATAACATATGGACAGAAATACTGCCTCTAATGATGTCGTGTTGTGTTTCTTCAGTAAATTCTTCGGACTTTCCTCTGTCAGGATATGTCCGTCTCGTATGAAGCCTATCTGTGCGGCACCCCTGGCCTCCTCTATATAGTGTGTGGTTATTATTATAGTTATTGAATGATTTTTCGACAGATGTTCCAAATGCTCCCAAATGGCCAGTCGTAACAGTGGGTCCACACCTGGGTATATGAAATACGATTCGGTACAGTTGAAGATAAAGCAATCAAAACTAAATTTCTTCAAATTTGTTCTCATTTATGATTTGATAACTGAGTTTCAGATGATTCAGAACACTTACCGACTGTGGGCTCATCTAATATGAGAAGTGGTGGCGAATGTATCAGTGCTATAGACATGGATATACGTCTTCGCTGTCCATCACTTAATTCTGATAATAATCGCGTCTTTTCAGGCAATTGTAAAAAATTAAGCAAAAAATCAGTCCTCAAATCGATTTCTTTGATCGAAAGGCCGTATAATTTGCCGAAATATATAAAACTTTCTTCTATTGTGAACTCTAGGAATAGCGCCAATTCCTGGGGTACATAACCCACACCAACACCTGAACCAAAATAATAAATAATTATTAAAATCTTGTATTATATCAGAAAATAATCTTTATTGGAAAATCAAGTTATGTCGGGTTAGTTTAGGTATTAATGTTCATTAAAAAGCACGAAAGGTTGAATTTTAATAAACTGTTCAGTTTTAAATAATCTGAACAGGACTATTTTTGAGACAGCATAAAATACTAGGAAGTGTTTTGACTTCATAGCCAATTATCTAATTATAAGTTAATAACAAATTTTGTGGTCTTTTACGAAAGCGTTAATTATTTTCTTATAATTAAAGTTTAATTGATTTTGAAATTATATTTTCAATCATTTTTATAATTTTTAAATCGTTTTTTAATTAGTGATTATTTTTATGCTCAACATAGCATCCAATTAATCAAGATATTGATACTGATCCATTTGATGTTTATTTGAGGAGAATAACCCCGAGTCAGGCAATGTGGTTGAACTGGATTGTCAAACAAGTAATAAGACTGTCTGTACTGTAATTAGACATTAAACGAGATTATAATATGTGAATCAATCAAATATTTATTCATCCGGAAGGTCTGCCAATTTAATGACACGTTCAGATTTGATGAATAACAAGACGCACATACCATGTTCAATTTGTGTCCATTCAAATCAAACTTATAAATACTTTCTCTGAAGTGAGTTGGGGTCAGATTATTCGCATGTTTGGGAATCTAATCTTATAAGTCTAATATCAGAGATAGGCAATGGGTCCGACGACAGGGGGGGGGGTCAGCCAAAATTTTGGCCAAAAGGGGTACAATGAATCAATTTTTTTTGCCCAAAAGGGCCCCATTCTCGAGTTTTTCCGCAAAATCTTCCAAAATTAGGGGGTCAACCTCATCCAAAATCCAAGGGGGGGGGTTAACCCCACTCTACCCCACCATTGCCTATCTCTGGTCTAATATATGTTTAGAAATCTATATAAGTACTGTATATACAACAAAATTAGCATGAGCATATTAATTTTGAGAACATACTTATCGTTGATTAGCATAATCTAACCGTATATTAATTGATGACAAATTCGGAATAATTTCGATTAATAAATCGATTTCTATATAAATTAGTATAATTTGTGTTTTTGTATAATTATAATCCGGTTTACATTAATTGATGACTGATTTAAATGATATAACATATAGAGTCCGAATACATTATTAACAATTATTTACGCAATTATTGCCAACAAATTATAGGACATATTATATATGAATATTCGTTACGAACTTTGAAAGACAAGTCTGGGTGAAATATGTAATCAAGTTCTAAAAAATCTTTGATAATATCCATGTGACTGCTATAACTTATAGCTTTTTACCTAAGCTAGAACATTTTTTCAATTAGAGAACTAAACAAAATATACTATTTCTACAGATCTGTGTTAACCTTGAATATGATTACAGAATATAATCATAATATTTAAGTATTTATTCAAATAATTGTATAATTGGTGTTATTTATAGTCCAAATGTATCATTCAATTGGATTTTTAACTGCGTTTTGATAAAAAAAGAGGAGTATATAGTTTTGACAGAGGACCCCCTCCTCCACATAATTAATATCAAACACATTAAAGATGTTATTTAAAAAATAACATTTTTTTCAAAATATCGATTCAGCAAATTGTAAAAAGAAGCATGCTAATCATTTGAAGAAGCAATTATATCCTACTATGCTCATGATCACTTATAATTTATCAGTAAATAACTCCTGAATAAAGATTTATTTTTTTGATAAATCTGATTATCGTTTGCGTGGATTTTGTTTTCAATATTAATTATCAGAATTTCAATCAAAATAATGAAATTTCAATAATTCTTATCAAATTCTGATAATTAATATTGAAAACAAAACCCACGCAAACGATAATCAGATTTAAGTAAAATTAATAGTATTTTAATGAAAATATTTTGAATACTTTTAAATCCCTACATCACTCAGGGGAGGATAGTGAGGATAGGGTCACAGTTTTAAGGATACACCTGAACCCACCGTATGCCCAACTCGTGGTTAAGTCACAAACACAACCAAATTTTTCGGCCCTCGGTCTGATAGTCCGAGGACATTCTTGCCCCCAACCAATGCCCTAACAATCCATTCAACTGATAAAAAAGTTTTCCTGAAGAAAGAAAGATCTAACTCGATCAGGGTTCGAACCCACTACCAAGCCACCATTTAAGTTAGTGCAGCTGGCGCCTACGACCTGCGTCATCTACGACCTACGATCCGAGAAGAGAGCGAACGAAATGACACTTTTGATTAGACTGAAAACTATATGTCATTGACATTCATTTGATTCGACTCTAAATTATGTTTGCCTTTCTGTTTAATAATTAACATTTTTTATCTTGATGTTTTTGTGATGTTTATTATAAAATTCTGAATTTTGAATTGAAATTTTTGATAAAAATCTATTAATATTTGGATAAAATTTAATTAATTTTTATATAAATATTTAACTTTCATATCAACTCATAATTAAATTGTTTACTATTTTATTATATATTTGAAAATAATTGTCATTGAATTGCAATTACGGCAGAACTGATAAGTTAGGAATTTAAAGGGTTTATCTATTAGCCCAGGGATCATATCAAATGATCAAATCTAAGCAACAATTGTGTCGGCATCAAGGACAGTTTTTTCTGAAGGCATTCCTAGGTCGGCACTTGTGCTCTGATGAGTCAAAAATATAAAAAATGTTTAAGAGATCAGAGAATAAATAATTTTGTGTGAAATGTTTTCATAAAAGTGAGTGAAAGATCTGATTAAATACACAGCCATATCATTAATCAGGAGTGAATTTTTTAGAGTAAAAACAAATCATCAAAATGTCATCAATTACGGGATGGCATTGTGAGTCAGCACTGTTTGCAGTACTTTATATCATAAATCTCTTTAATATTTCATAAGACTTTACAAATTAATCTTAAATTAGCCTGAGCTACTATACTCTATTATTTGGCCAAGCTGGAAACTTTTCCTGAGCCGAAATTTGAACTGAAAATTAAATCCACTGGTATTGGAAAGAATCGATTTTAAGAATTTGTAACAGGACATATTTTCGACGCTGTTTTATATGAACCTTTGAACCTCTACTTGATACCCCCTGTGTAAAACCATGTAGTTCCTTGTCTGTAAAGCCTGTATGAGAGCCTTGTCTAAGCAAGCTAACTTTGAAAATTTATTAATTAAGAAAAGCACTCATTAGCACAGGAATCCAAAATCCGTGAATTTACGGATCCCATGGACTAATTTTTATGCACACAAACAGATCATTACTATTATATTATAGTAAGAGTTGAGATAAAGATTATTCGGACGAGTGATGAGTTCAATACATAGAGTGTTCACATATTTCAGTGGCAAACAAGTGCTCAACTGTTTGTAGACTCGTAACAGATTTTGATATTAGTTTCGAGACCCTGATGATACAAAAGTTGGATTCCTATGCTATTAGAAACGATTAGGAGCAGAAATTGATCAATTGATCAGGATGCATTGATTTTGGCGGTTAGTCAACAGCCAAATAATGTTTTCTGTTTAAAATAATTGCAAAATATTTGTTAAATTTGCAAAACATGACTAAAGATCGCATTATATAATTCAGTTTTCGGATAAATATTCAAATATAGAGAATGTGTGAACAAGTTTGAAAAAAATTAGTCAATACTGACTGCTCATTAAAATTTCTTCGAAGGAGTTTAGATTATCACCGGAGATAATCTTCAGGAATGGGTTGAGGTTAGGCTCATATTTGTATAAATATAATGTATTACATAATTGATGGAAAATACTTAATAAACTGAATGTGAATATTATTCGCTATTTTTTAAGTTAATCTGAGCTCAATTAAAGTTCTGTCTAAATAGTTTATTTTTGAAAAATAAAATTCCTGGGTTTAAATTTAATAACTGATAAACAGTGATTACCAAACTAGGAAACGCATTCCCAATTCAATGTATTATATCTGAGTTCATAAGTCAGAATCATTGCTTCACACATACCAGTCATACATATAATTACACTTAAATAGTCTTAGAGTTTGAATGTATTGGCAATTAATGTATTCAACAAAATAGAGAACTATTGGTAAGAAAGTATTTGTAAAGATATTTGACTCAAATATAATGAATATTTGTTACGAACTTTAGTGATTGGGATTTGACGGTGAATGGGACTCGATGTCAATTATGTGAGCAGGGCAATGCAAGTTCAAAAAAAGTCTAAGCTTGCTGATAAATTTTCAACTCGCCTACTTTGATCTCAATAACTTCACTGAGCTTGGTCATCCCTGGTTATAAAAGTAGTTTAAAATCAAATCCTCAATAATATAAATATTGGCTAAAAAACAAAATATCATTTAATTCTTGTTTTGTATTAAAAAATTTCTGATTTGAAGAATAAATTTTGAAATTCAAGTTATCGATCGAAATATTGAAAATTAAATTTTCTTTATTATAATTTAAAATCTATTTTGTATTTTCATTAATTTTTTTTCTACAAAAATAAATAAAAGTATTTTATAAATTAGTAGAAAATATTTAGCGTTTTAGTTAATGGCACTCAATATTTCAATTATAAGATTAGATTTTTAATTAATTGATAGCTATTATGAAAAGTATAGTAACTAATAACTAATTAACTTATAAATTAATTTTAGTGTTGTTTAAGATATAAGCAATATATTGGCTGAAAATCGATTTGTTTGATGAAAATCTGTGGTTTTATCTATAATTAATACTTCAATATAACCTAGCTTCAATATAAGCTGATTATATCAGATCATGTATTAAATACATGGATAGTATCGAAAGAAAATAATTAATGATTTTATTATATGAATAAATAATTAATTATTAAATATCTCACGAAAATCAAAGCCATATGAGTTATAAAAGTAAACGACCCAGTCTTCCACCAATTGAGCTACATATTGGTAAATAAATCCTGACTGAACAATGATCAAGCAATAATTATAAATACTTGATTATCATTAATAGAGTAATACTGAATTTGTGTCAAATAGTTTCAAAACAAAATATAGAATATTTTAAATGAGTTGAACACAAATATATCTGAATTTTAAATATTCGGCAATAAAATAGTTGTCGTATATTCTGCCAACAACAGGGATGCCGACATATTTATGCAAATTGATTAGATGGTCAAGGTGCAGAAAGCTATAAAATAATCCACAATTTCTTATAATATTAAAATAAAAAAATATCTTGAAAATAACCAGAGAATAAATATTCGTAGACATAAAGTTGTGGACAGGGAAAGTTCTATTTAATATTTTCCCTGCTTGCATTGATAATTCTTAATCAATCCACTTCTTTTTTTGGAATAAAAGCTTAAGTATTGAAATTCAAGAATATTTAAGTTATTATTTGATCAAGATCTACTGTACTGGGTGCAGTTGTCGACACTCGGTATCTCTGTATTATATAAATAAATTTGAAGTCGATTTCAAAACATTTAGCATTAATTATAATTACTTTTAAATAATTTATTATAAGATTATTGAGTCAATTAAATTTAGAAAAAAGAAACTATAAAACCTATTTGCTTCAAGCAGGAATTCATGTGGATTAGTTTGTATTAGTTGATGTAATAATTACTTTCGTATTTCAGAAATAGTTACTGAATATCATTGAAGATTATATTTATTAAAATATTAATTATTTTGATAACTATATAATTTTACGGATGAAATGTAATCAATATTTGTGTAACGAATGAATAGAAAAAGTAATCAAATATTTGTCTGAAAAACATTATAAAAAATAATTATTAATTAAAAAAATCTTTAAATTCAAGAATTTATCGTTAAATTAAAAAAACAAAATCTTGTATTGTATTTGAAGTCACGATATATTCCAATCATTTTATAGTAAAAAAAATTTATTATCAATTAAGTGAAAGGTTTATTTTGACAACTTTTAACCCTATCGTCAATAAGAATGGATCGAATTATCGATTAAACTAATCATGAATTTTAATAGATTTCATTATTTTCATCCGGGTATTTGCATTTTGGTTGATATCAAGATAATATCTAGTATTTTCCGCTCATTACTGATTCAGTTCAGCCTTTTCTTACATAACTATTAATTAAGTCATTTGTAGAAAAAAAAATTATAAATATTATTGAAAATATTTAGAAATATATTTATAAATCAAATGATAGTAAAAGTGTTGAAATTTAAAGATAAATATTGAAATCAAATGTGAATTAATAGAAAAAATAAAAAATATTATAAAATTCAATGAGAATTAGAACAAATCAAAGGTTTAATGAAATACGTACCGGGTATATGGCTTTTGGGTGAGCCGGGAGTTGTGCCAAAGATCAAAATATTGCCGGCACTGGGCTTCAGTCTGTTGACCATACATCTAATCAGTGTTGTTTTGCCGGAACCATTAGGTCCGAGCAGTGCATAGATTTTGCCTTTGGGTACACATAATGTCAGGTCATTTAAGGCGTGTTTCACTGTATTACCGAAAACATCCAAATATGAAAATCTCAAGTTTTTCACCTCAACTGCATTTGTATCGCAATTATTAGCCATTATTTTAGTTATATTAAAAAATTGATTGCATTTTCACTAATAATGAATACGATTTTAGTTTTGGTTCACAATTATTAGAAGCGAAATCTTTTCGCTATATTTTAATTTCAAATATAATTATTATTTTTTGGTCCAAAATATTTAATAATTTTTTTATTGCATTAAAGATTTCAGAGAAAAAAATGGATAATTTTCTCCAATTATTTCATTTGTTTGTAAAGATTAGAAATTAAAAACTTTTTTCAAATAATTAATTAAACTTTTATTTAGGTTTAAACTTCTTGAGCACATATACACTACCGGAGCCGAGAAGAATGAGATTGTATAACATTGTCGAGAGTAACAGAGCCACTGTTAATGTCTATATAAAACAGATATTAGTTATAAGAAAATAAGATTTCATTTTTTGATTTTAAGGACAACTTATTCTCTCATTCAATCTCGCAATGAGTTTCAAGCCTTGAATATTATATGACTTTTTTTACATTAATTTTTAAGAAAAATTGTTTTATAGGTTTCTATATATTATAATATCACGAAATTTAAGAGCAATAGTAATTCAAATCATTAACAAATATTAAGTAAATAACACTTTAGACATAAAAACAGTACAAATAATTTGAATGATAACAACGAAAAAGCATTTTTCGTTTAAATAATTAACTTTTTTTAAAACAAAAATCTCCTTAATATTGGATAAGATGAACACAAAATTATTATTATTTTGCTTGACACAAATGAATTTAAATATTAAATAACGGCATTAATTCACTATAAATATAATAAATAATTATAAATAATTTTAATGACAATTAATAGTAAAATATTTAATATTATTATTATTACAGAATAGCTATTATTTCAATGAAATAGAAAGCTATAAAAAATCTGTTTTGTGACGAAATCTTTCGGACAAACTATGTTAACATACATTTTGTACAGAATATAATCTTAATGGAAATTGTGCACAGAGTAGATATTTTTTCGAACCGGATTTTCAGGTATATTCCTTCGGGTAATAACTCAAAGAGTTATACATTTTTTATATTAGAGAAAAAGTGGATATAATATGAGATATGTATCGGAAATAAAGCTTTCCATAGATTTTAAAAGTAAAGCAAATAATTGTTTTGTCGGAAAAATTCAATTAAGATTCAGATAAATAAGCGAAAAAGTTTTCATTCAATACTTCAGACATATTATAATTGAAATTGACTTTTGATAATTAATAGTGAAATCCAAATGTTATGTATAATAATGGCTAGAATTTAGAGTAAAAAAGATTTTGCATTAATTTCTTTTAACTGAATTTTTTTTATCTGATTTTCACTCCAAATGTTTGTATAACTAGTTTTTTACTATATGTGAAGTGTTTTCAGGCCATTCATAGGTAGAGTCAAGAGTTTGTGTCAATTATTTATAATGAATCTCTCGTTCCCTCTCTTTCTCTCCCATTCTCTCTCCCATAGACAGACTCTTACTGTTAATAAGGAATAAATTGAGTTTCACTACCGCTTCGCTTAAATAATAAAAAGCAAAGCCTATGAAACCGTTTGACCGAAAATGACCTGAAATACAATTACATAATCTAGTGATTCCTGGCGTAACCTACTGGACCAGAGACTGGGCTGACTCTATCCGTATATATTGATTACAATCAATTAAGGCATTAATTATATGCAAATATGAATAAACAGATTCCTTTCAGGCAATTGAATATTCATAAGATTACGAATGAATTTACAATAAATAACACAATGATATCAGACATACATTACTTATACAGAAGAATAAATGCTTACAAATCATACAAAACACAAAATATTTTGTGATAAATGCGAATATTTTTTATTTTTCTTATTTTCTCAATGAATATAAATATTTAGATTCTATACTCATTTAAAATAAGTGAAAACAAATAAATTGTACATGATAACTTATGCTTTACTCCGATTGTCTATTTGTAAAAAATGATTTTATAATAAAAATGTCATTTCATGTATTTTATGTAGGATTATAAGTCACATAGTTTATGGAAAGTAGGAAGTCTTCGAGGTATTAATGAAATTGAAAAAATACTAATTAAATAAAGCTGTAAAACAGTTCAAAAGATATACTTTTAATGTTATTCTACATTTCTTTATATGTTATGTAAATCTATGTTGATATTCATCATTGCTAATTGTATTTGACCAAGAATAAAGACATGTAAAGAAGAAAACAGAGAAAAAGAATTTTCTATTTTTTCTCATTTTATTTGTTATTATATGTTTGAAGAGAGCGCCCCAATAGCTCACTGGTTAGAATGCAGGACTGAGCTAGAGAGCTGGAGTTCGAGCCCTTGAGCCGGTGGGCCAAGATTTGTTGGTTGCGATGGGTCCGTTACCTGTCCTGTAAAGTCTCAGACGCGTGGCATTGCCTCCACCGACACCGCAATTTAAAAACATTGCCTGTAATCTCAGTGGCAGAGGTAGTGTCCCCCGAAAGGAGGTGTATGAAAACGTTATGTTATTTGCTTGAGTACTGAGCGATGAATATGAATATAGAATTGATTTGCAAACAGAAATCAGTCGACAGTTAATTAATTATAATTAAAAAGTTGACAGAAAACTAAAAACGCCTTTAAATTGACTCAAAATAATAAATAAAAATATTTTCCACATTTTATTGGACAGCAATTTATTTTCCTTCAATAAGTCTTATCATTCTTCGACAGCCAGAGTCCTCCCAAATATTTGAAAATAGCATTCATTTGAATTCAATTCATATGTAATTTGTTATTGAATTTTCTTATGGATAAACAGTTTCAAAACCATATGAGCTAGACCATTTATGCGATTCACTGTCTTATCTAAGAATCATTGATTGATTTTCACTTTGAAGTTGATTTTTATCGTTAAATGTATTGAAAAATGAGTTATAAAAAATTCTGTTCTAATTATTATTATATATGAATTCAGATAATAAGAAATCTCTAATTATTTTGTTGTTCATTATATTCGTTTCGAGGCTTACGTCGTGATTGGATTCAATAAAAACTGAACAAAATATTTCTTCATTTTATCAATCGATTAATAGATCGACTAATAGTAGCGATAATATGCGATATCTGGATAAAACTTTTTATTTGTAGTGATAAAAAATACATAGTTTAGATATTTTACATAAACTACATGTAAACTATTGAAATGAATTTTATTTAATTTTGAGAAATAGTTAGAAAAATACTGAAAATTCTTTAAAACAATTTCAGCTGAAATTCAGGACAATATGTTTGCGGAAGTTTCAGAGCTCTCTCTCTCTCTCTCTCTCTCTCTCTCTCTCTCTCTCTCTCTCTCCTCTCTCCTCTCTCCTCTCTCACTAATGATCCAGGGTAAAAGTCTATGTTTTCTTGTCTCCAATTCAAAGGGGTCTTAATTGTCCCGGAGCTCGACCTGCTCTCAACTAACGCACGAATTCTTTCTTTAAGTCTGAAAACAAAACATTTGATTATTATTCTTATTATTCGTAACGAAAACACAAATAAAAGCGAAAGTCTATTAAATAATATGATTTAATAGTTGATTGAATCAAAACTGTAATGCATTAAATATTTTTATAAACTATGCGGAAGTAATGTTTGATTTAATATTTGCAAATATTAATCCATGAAGTATTAGAAAGTAGTTTAAACAGCTTTAAGGGATTAAAGCCTTCGACCCAATAATTATATAATAGTTTTGAATATTGTTTTACTGGACGTCATCTCTAATCAGGAATATAATACAAACCAATTGTAATATACAGTAAAATCGGCCAAATATTTGGATTCAAATGAATTACAAAGCTATGAATTGCATCGATTAAATGGGTCTTATTTTCTCGAAAATCTACTGAATATTTGAACAATTTATAAAAATTCTCATCAGATTTAATAAATAATTCAGTCGAACATGTGTTCAATGCAGTAGAGCTCTAATAACAAACTGGCAATTGCCCAGAGTCTACTTTGGCCATAGATACTGTATGGATGCTGATCTCTGTTAAAGATCAGTGATGTAAAGTTTAACAGTGATAAGTTGTGGCCCAAAACCTGCTTGGCAGGTTGTCTCACTATATGCTCTTTAGGCAATAGACTCCCCTAGGACTTTGACTGAGGCTAACCCACCCTCTGTACTTTCACCAAAACTATATATTCCTTTTTCCGACGGAAGCGGAGTTAAAAAGCAGTTGACAGAAATCGGGTTATACCGTACAAATGGAAAAAGTTCAAACAAAAAATATTTTCGTCGGGAAATTTTTTCCCCCAAAACAAATTTATCAATTCGATAATAAATTTATAACAAGGTAAAGAATGTAAACAGTGCATTTTTACATGCGTTTGAAAGTAATATTGCATTCTTTGCACTTTTTATAATATATAACATATTATGTCAATTTTCTACCCCATACCTGTACCCCTGGCCAAAATTTATGACTGATCTCCCTGTCTTCGGACCCATTGCCTATCTCTGGTTTAATGTAAATAAAAGTGGTAATCGTATGGATCAGATATTAGATAGTAATCTTAGGATATTTGTATTCATAGAGTATTATATAATATGTGTTTACTTTATCTGAATTCTCGGTTACTTTGTTATCAGACATCAAAGGCAACTGAATTCCTGTATCTGATTAACAATGAATTTATTATATAATTAATTTATTTTTATGCCAAATAGCTTTTAATTCTTGATTGTACTCTCAATTAATTTTAATGTATTTGCTCAAGTACAATTGTTGAACCTTCAGAAACTGTATTTTGATAAGTGTAAGTAC
Source organism: Eueremaeus valkanovi (assembly GCA_034693305.1). Taxonomy (NCBI): domain Eukaryota; kingdom Metazoa; phylum Arthropoda; class Arachnida; order Sarcoptiformes; family Eremaeidae; genus Eueremaeus; species Eueremaeus valkanovi. The sequence continues at coordinate 24,869 of JAQIWA010000196.1, read as the reverse complement.
AGATCAATTAGTTATATAATATACTTAAATATTTTGAGCTTCAATTCATTTCATATGTAAAGACACTATAAATGTATAAATACTGTATTTATTCAAAGACACACTAATAATATAGTAAGCAATGAGTGGTTGACTCTCAAAACACTGTTTGTTTAGTAAATAAGTCTTTTTGTGTCAAACCTTAGCCTTAGGTTAGGAGCCGTTAAATAACTCTTTGATATTTGAATCGTCGCATAAATTGAGTTATAATTAAAAAATAATAATATTTTTACCACAAATTGAATTCAATACTAACGGCTCATAAGTTACAGCTCATGTATAGTTTTATAATGTCGTGGATGTAATCAAAATAACTTATTGAATAACAAGAAGTAATTTATAGATACATTAAATTGATTTATTATGTATTTTATTTTGAGTAATCAACTCATCAATGCTTGCCATCAAACTAGAGTCGATAACTTTATTTTAAGTTTTCACCCTTATTCTCAAATCTATACAAAATTAAATGTTTGAGCCGGCAATATTAACATACAATTAATATGATCTGCTTGATCATTGATCTGGGCAAAATTGATGGTCAGTTAGGTTGAATTGTTAAATAAGTTTCTCCAGAAAATCGAATTAAGAAACTTTCTTGGTATTTATTGTCAAACTGGTTGGATTTCAAATAGAGGCATTAATTGTGTACAAGGCGGTTTACAACTGGTTAATTCAGGTCTCTGGAACTTTTCACCGGTTCGTTTGCCTTAAAATACTGAGTCTAAAATTAACCAGTTGTACCCAATACCTGTAACCTTGTACACAATTATTGCCTCTAATTGAAATCCAGCCAGTTTGCCAATGAATACCAAGAAAGCTTTTTAAAATACTGCTAACAATGGAAGAAATCAAATAAAAATATCGCTGATGTGAGTAAATTGGTTTAACCAGGGGTAAAAATGCGGGAACAAAAAATGTCTTCTGGCTAAAAAAAATCAATCTTTTTATGTAGTCTATAATTACGCTATTATTTCAGTTATAACAGAGCGCACTCACCACTAGAGCACTTGGTTTTACACAAGTAAACTGAAGTAAATAGTATTGATTTGCCCCTGAGCATATTATTGCTGTTGAAATCACTTGAAAGTTATAGGCTATAACTCAATATTACACCAGCAATAATGTTGCATGATCACTGATCAGATACATGTATCTTACGTTTAGTTACGTTACTTTACGTAAATTTCTCTTCCAATTAGCACAAAATGATAATAAAAATAAATTAAAACAATAAGTAGTTTAATATTGTTTATAGTTTTGTTTATTTGCTTTTCTATAAAAAAAAAGAATAAATAAATGGTTTATAAGTTATAGTATTTATTAGATTTAACTTATATTAAAAATAATTACAATTATATTATATAAATGTATGAATAAATTGGATTCAATTCAAGTCAAACTTACTGTGCGTTTGTTTCAACACTTGAAGTACCGGTAATTATAGGTTCAGAAAATGTGATTCATTTGATTGTATTTCAAATTAGATTTTATAAACAAATCATTTGATCTAAACTTTAATTAAGATTACTTATGAATGCATTGAAAGCAAACACTTTTATTACTTTCCTTGTTATAAATCAAAGCATATTAGAGTAAGTGAAAACCTAAGAATATTTAGATGGATCAATTGATAAATAAATAGATATGCTCTGCTTACTATACATCGAAATATTATCTTGACATTTAATTGACGATTTTTCTACTGGATCAATTTTATTTCAATAGGATTTTGTCTTCATTCATAATTAATTGCTCAAGTTATTAATATGCAATAATTGATCCTGATAATTAAATCTCAATTTTTATTTTAAATTAACATAATTTATCTTAAGTTTAAACTTAATTCAAGAATATCTGTCTCACGATTATTATTGAGACTAAAAACACAATTTGAATATAACTCCAAAAGACGTGAATGAAATGTTTTATAAGCTTGATCTGTTTTAAAAAATAAAAACTTAAATTGATTAATAAAATGTGTCTCAAACTTAATATTAGTTTTATTGCATGAATGCATATAAGAAAAAGTTTTCTTCTTTTATTCAATACTTGATTTATGTATTCATTTATTAATTATAACATTATTTATAGACAACTCTGGGCTTCGAAAAGCCTTTTCTTAATATATTCAATAAAATAAATAATTGGCCGGTAATTAAAAAAGTTAATTAACGAGTAGGATGTGCAAGCTGAGCAAAGTCAGCAAGTTATTTTGAAAATTGTTTCAAAACTCAGCTGATTTGGTCCACAATATTTGACAACTGAGTGAAGTGATCGAAATACTGTATCAACGAAAAAAGGTCAATTAATGGGTATTTTGACCCTGCACCTTTTGCACGTCCTTTAAATCGTAAATAACTATCAATTGAGTGCTTTTATTAACACTTTGAGTATATTTGAAAAATAATTAAGTAAGTAATTAAAGCGTTGAGTTATGCGGCATAACTTATGCCGTTGATATGCCGGGGCTTATTTGCAGAGTTCAAGGACACTCTTGTCTTCAAAAATTCTGATAAATCGGTTCAGTTTTGAAATATATTGCAAATTAAGACGAAATGAAAGCATAAAAACATTTATAATCAAAATATTATCAAACTATTTGTCAATTGTCATAAATATTGCGAAAGTCTGTACGACATTCCGAAAAGATACAAACAATTCAATCCCGTACCGCCCTGTCCTGTCAGTCAATTCCTGTTCTGGTATTGGTCTAGACTCTAGAAGGCTTTGTCGTCCCATTCTGTCTGTCCCAGCCAGGTTGCACCAGGTCTTGGACTATTCCTATAGAAACTAAAGAATTTTTCTTTTCCTGTCCCGTCCTGTTCCTGTCTAAGACCAAGACAGGTAAAACCAGGAGCCTTTCAGAGTCTAGTCTGTACCTCTAACCTAGGAGGTTCAGCATTTTGCAGTTCTGTTCGCAGTACGGTTGAAGACAAATGTGCACCCAGTTTATATTTTAACGGTTTATAACTTTTCACAATTGTTTTAGGAAACATCTTGAATGACCCGCGTACTATTCACACACTATTTCAAAATCAATTTGATGAGGCAATGAAACTTTAAATGATAGGTTCGTACTCTATTGCAAGCATCAAATCTTGGTCGCCCTCTCATAGTCTTCAACTGAAAGGCGAGCACTCGAGCAGCGCACCAAATTAACTGTCCAGTGTAAGAGTGCAGATAAAAAAGTACTTTTATTGTCATTTGTTTATTCTTTAATCGTTTAATCAAAGAATAATTAGATTTATATTCATTGACTGTATATGTATTGCGAGTATAAATATTAATATTATTGGATATAATTTGCAAATTAATCACTGCTGACAGACAGACATAAACATCTGTATAGATTAAAACAGCTATAGCTCTCTATGGGACCAATGATTTTCAAATTGATGCACTACCCAGGGCTAAATAAATACCACACATAGTTAGAGGAGTTACGTATAATTTATGCTAAACAGAGAATATTCAATATACCGGGTATTGAGTGCAAGAAAAACGCTGAAATAAATTATAACTAAAAATCTTTATAAATGCCAAATAATTGATCCGAATCAGTTTAGCCCCAAACTTATAGATGGGTAAAATTAGTAATCATTACTTTAATAATTAAAGATGTGCTTTGATTTCATACCGTTTAAACTGATAATCAAATGACTGTAATTATATTGAAATATATTTAAATGATTTAAACATTAACTACATATCAATATAAGAATGTTAGATAACTCAGCCCTCGATTATTATTTTTTGCATCCTGTTCATTTTATATTTAGAGTGATGCTAATCGATTCTGTCCAGACTATCTTAAACTAATTTTTTGTTTGAAAAATACATTTTATTGGCTCACATAAACCTTGATTATATATATATTTAGTATAGAAGCTAAGTTTGTAAGCTTATTAGCTTTGATTGTTTTCGCAAAGCATACAATCGATTAAAATGAAAATTAGTTTAAAAATAAAATAATAATTGTTGTAAATAATTTGTAGATCAATCATAACCAAGGTATTGTTTTTTGGATCATAAATTAAATAATTACTTTTGTAATAATAATCAATCAAATAATCAGATCTAAAAATTTTATTATGTTTTATAGGAAAACCATTTTATGTAATAAAAAGTTAAAATTCTTTTGTATTTTACTTCTCGAGTAAAAGTGTCAAATGAATAATGTAACATGGTAAGTTTTGGCTCACTTTAACAGTATATAGAACATATATTGTACAGTAGCGGAAGAAAGTCCGTGTTTGAACTCGAGTCATAAGAGGGATTATAAAGGATTATAACTACAATCTATTCTGCATTTCTAAATATTTTAATCCGCTTAATGACTCAGGGCCGTTCACGGACTTTAAGTTTTGTCTGTACATTAACATAATATACTAAATATATTTCGAAATCATTGTTGCAATTAGGAGCTATTAATACCTGGGTTGGAGTGGATAACAGTTCAGTGATTATGATTATTATATAATAATTGTCTTTAATTATAGTATTTATAATATATAACGCATTGTCTGCACAGCAGGAATCGCATTGTCTTATCGATTGTTTTAAAAACTCGTATTAAACCAGACCCCATACCAGGCCTTCAATTTGACTACCGAACCATTTTCATGCTTTTAGTGTTAAGCTCATTCAAATTACGGGTATATCTGATTGTAATGAAGTTTGGAATTAATTTATTATCTAATGATCATGGTCATTGATCAATCTTTTTAGCTCATGATCTTTAGCAGAGAATAAATCATTTGAAATCAGATAAACTATACTTTATTTCATTTGTAACCATATTTATGACAATCGCCCAAAATATTTGTGCAAAAAAATTTGTTTAAACTGTATTTTAGTGAATGAAAACAAATGATAAGAATTTGTTTAACAAATTATTATTTTAATTCAAACCGATTTCAATAAAATCTTATAATTGAGTGTTGATTATAGAAAAAAATTGTTTATTATTTAGAAAATAAATTATAAAATTAATTAATTACACAAAAGATAACTGAAATATCTAATAATATTTTCTAGCAATCAGTTTCAAGTATAGAAAAAATGAAAATATTTTTTGTTTCGGGTTTTATTTTGTAATTATTTAATATGTTTTCTAACAGTTTTACAATTTATATAATCTTTTATAACATAAATAAAATTTATAATTTTATTATGACATTCAAGGTATGCATAAAGATAGCCAAGCTCTACTTATTCAAAATGAAGTAAGCAGTGTAAAGTGAACTATAAAAATACAGAGTTATTCTGTCTATACAACCTTGGTCACCATGATTTGAATAATGATAATTCGCTAATTTGTTTTATGCGTAACATTGAAAATCATTGATTTTGTAATAATAAGAAGTATTGAAAAAAAATAATTATTTGATTTATATTTTAATCTTAAGATCAATTCATTACAAATCTCTTAATCGTTATTCCAACCAATCCATACATTTTGTTATTTTTCTAATCCATCATAAATTGCTTGGATTGGACACTATATTATATGTGCCGGCTATTCAAACCTATTATAGGTTCAATTAATGTCAGAAACAAATTATTTATGAAATTTGAGCCTATTTTAAGCTAATTTTGAATATTCAAAATAAGCCTTAATTTCTAATATTTCAAAATATATTGATCTTCGAAAAAATGTATACGGATCATTAATAGATATCAGAATGCCTGATAGCTTTAACATATTTTCATTTATCTTGAATGAACAAAAATACAGTGATTTCACCGAAAATAATGTTTTATTTTGGCTTTTAGTCTAAAAAGTCTAACAATTAAAACGATTTTTTGGTGCATTGACTGAGTGGACGCACTTTCCATATAAAATGCTTTATTATCGCAATTAAAAAATTAGTCAATCAATCAGAATATTAAGGAACAAAATGAAAGTCCGATAATATACTCAAAAGTTTTTTAAAAAAATTATTGATTTATTTTCTCATTGCCGGTCGACTTGTTTTATCGTCATATTATTCTATGACGGCAATTATGCTCCGGGGCTTTTGTGCCTTCCATACAAACAAATATTGCAATAAAAAATAATTTCCGATAGAACTGTGGCTCATATTTGCATACATTCGATAATTTTATTTTAATGAGGGATAACCAAGGAGCAAGCCTGATTATCAGACTCCATAAAAATATAAACTGGACAAATTCAACCGTTTATTATCGGCTATGATATTAAGTAATATAAGGAATATAACTGTAAGTAAAGGCATTGAAGAATATTTGTCAAAGCGGGCTATAATGAATGCACAGTTAGTTTTCTTTGATTAGATATTGTTTTGAAAATAAGCGATGCATTTAAGCCACTGTATCTAATCTGTGTAACATTTAATTAATTTTAATCAAATACTTATTTGTAAATAACATTTTCATTGATACTGTAATAGCGAACAAATATCTGAATTCGCGCTAAAATTGTAATCAAGTTATGCATAAAATATGTATTTGTTTGAGAGATTTGTAGTTATGTTAATACAATAGATCCCATCTGTGAAAGTGTCTTGGGTGGTAAGGCTGTCTTTAATAAATAGTTCAGGGTCAGAACCTCCTCTTCCAAATTCATAAGAAAAATGTAAAAATATATTTTAGATACAATTTTCTGATTTATTTTTCAGTCGACCTTTAGATAAAACTATATTTTGTTTATGTGTTTAAACTTTAATTTATTTAATAATATTATAGTTTTAAATGTTATTATAAGTTATGTCAGAATAAGCACTGAAAGCATAAATAATGTCAATGATTATGATTATAGTTCTTATTTATTCGGCTAATTATTATATAATTATACTTTTCATCCGAACACTATATTTTCAAATCATTTAGTTTCAAAAAAAACAAAACTATTTTAAAATCCATTAATACTTATAGCAAAAAGAGAACTGTTTTGTAAATATTATTACGAATTTGACATAAAATAATTGTCTGATTAATTAGAAATATAATCCAAGTCAAAATATGGTCTGTACGTATCCTGGCTAATTCTAATCAATTTCATTCCCTCAAGTCATCAAAATAATTTCAACAACAATATTAAGCCGTTTTTCCTATAATTTTTGAATTCCTATAATTACTAAAATTTTGTATAAAATAAACTCACCCTCTTCTTATGAAGATTAGACCTATCTCTCGCAAATAAGGTTATTTAAATGAATGAATTAAACATTAGTTACAAACAAAATATTGACAAACACTTACTTGAATTACAAATAAAATTAATTGAATGCAGAAATAGTCAAAAGTTTCCTTCTCTGAGCTCTTATTGGGAATTATAATGAATTATTTGACACAACTATAAGTGAATGCGAAATAATATTGATTTTTTAGTAAATCAGATGAAATATGAAAAATATATTTATTTTGATGACTATATTAGTCCTGCGTATCATTCTATGCCTACGATGTTATACCGGTATCGATGTATAGGTAGGCCTCGAATAAGTATTAATAATTTCTAAACTATTCAAAGCACTTACCATTAAATTACCCTCGTATTATTTATGAACTTATTGCACAATCAGTATATAATCAAACAGAAGGAAGAATTTCGGATTTAAAGATCACTTCATTGATCGTTAATTATTTGTTTTCAGAGCATTCACTGCTAAATGATTTAATGATATCCAACACAAATCATAAAATAATAACTTAAGGCAAATGTCTTGTCTGTGAAAAACAGAGATTAAATTAATTATTTGGCGAAAAATAAATCACTTTTAATAAATATGTTCCTATAGATAGGTTGAGATATAGATAGACTTTATTTGCACTATATTTTGTACGGGCTAACTTATATTCAGGAAATTGTGGAATCGGATCAGTACTGAACTTGAAGTTGGATTTGTGTCCAACAAAATCTAAATATAGAATACATTCAGACCTCTCCTGTCTGTTCAAAGACGGAAGAGATGCTACAGTAATATGAGTTTGTGTTCACTTACAAACTGGATATTCAAATGCACTCAAAGACTCAATTATTAAATCAATTATTAATGGCTTTGAAATATTCCTAATAAAACTGTCAACTAATGCCAAAGTACTATAGTAGGGATGGCCAAGCTCGGTGAATCTAGGGGATATAGAAGAAGTAGGTAAAATGGCTAGGTAGTGGGATCGAACCCCGAGTGAGTCAGCTCTTTCTTGCTTCAGAAAAACTTGTTTTTCAGTTGAATGGATTGAAAAGGGCACAGGTAGCAGCAAGATTGTCAGAGCAAGGGCTGTCAGAGCAAGGGCTGTCAGACCGAGGGCCAAAAAATTCGGGAGTGTGTGACTTAATCACGAGGTTGCTCATACGGAGGGTTCAGGTGTATCCTCTTAAAACTGTGACACTATTCCCCCTATCGTACCAATGAGTGATGTAGGGGTCCCTGGCTGGGTTGAAAACCCCCGCAGAACAGAGAAAAGCCTCCGGGCAGAAAAGAGAGGACCCATTGCCTATCTCTGACCCAGTGGTAATTGAGTTATCAATAGGTCAAAAACGAGAAAATGTGTGTGTGTATTTTTTAAAGCCTCATTTTTACCCAGATAAACCAAATTGGGCACATCAGAGCTAGTTTAGTTTCATTTCTATTATAATTTAAGCAAACAATCCTAAATTGATTCTTCACTGAACAACACTGGATCTTTAGAGAATAAGGTTTCCGATTCTCTGAACAGAAAATAACAGAATATAACAAAAATAGCGTTTTGTAGGAAAGTATCGTTCAATCAATTAATAGGGAATAATGTTTTCATCAGTGCTTCAGTGCTTCAGTGCTTCAGTGCTTCAGTGCTTCAGTGCTTCAGTGCTTCAGTGCATCAGTGCTTCAGTGCTTATCAAATATTCTTTTGTCATTTTATGCATTCATTCATCGATTGTCAAACATATTATATATGTTTAGTAATTAAGTTTCAATTAAATTGATTGCGTTTTAGCATCACTTACACAGTTCGCAAATGATCCAGATGGAGAAAAACCCCGGATTCGATCAGATGAAGCCTTTCCATTGACTCCATATATCTGTAGTGCAATCAATGAAACGAAAAGCAATTATTCTTTGGTAAAGCTCTTCAATACGTATTAACGCACAGATCCGTCAAATTTCTGTAATTCTGAAACGCATTCGCCTCTAAAACATCGATTCCGACCGATATTAATGATCTGCAATCAATCGATTAGACAATTATTTAATTTGATTTCAAATAAGCAGACAATCTGTCAAAATATTTAGCTCTGACAGAGATAGGCAATGGGTCTGACGACAGGGGGGGCAGCTACAAATTTGACCAAAAGGGGTGCAATGAATCAATCTTTTCCCGAAAAGTGCCCCCATTTTCGAGTTTTTTCGCCAAATCATCGAAAACAGAGGGGGGGTCAGCCTCAGCCAAAATCCTAGGAGGGGTTAACCCCCCTTTACCCCCATTGCCTATCTCTGCTCTGACTACACTATAACTTGCACTTTGAGGGAAAATACATGTTTAGCATTTTCTGACCAGGTTTACTTTTTAACAATAAGGTTAAAAACTGAATTGCCGAAGGGGTTCTAGTCAAAATACAACCTAGGCGCTGAAACTCGGAAAAATAGGCCTGGTGCGACTATTCACTCAACTGTATAAAAATAACGCCAAAGACATATCATTTTCTTTTTCGATATATTCGATGCAATTAAAGCAATTGTAACAAGGTTGGTTAACGAACATTGATACCGGAAGGCTAGGGTGAATTTCCTTGAAATGTTTTTTCATGAGAGCACAATCCATGTGTTTAATTATCTGCTCAAGCTCACAAATATAATTTTCTGATATTTTGATTTTTTAATTAATTTTAACATTTGATTATTAGGAACACAAGTTGTGTGATCAAGGTGGAAACTACTTATAGTATAGGTTCTAAGTCTAAATCGTTTAAATTGTCTAGGTAAAGATTTTATGGCAATAAATCGATTTTACAAGATATTGAATAAATATTTACTGTAAATAGTGAACTTGATAGTTTAATATTGGCTTCATATTCAAGATGATTTTCGAAAGACATTTATGGATCAAATGTCTGGAACTTGAGTGGAAATAACAATAGAAAGATCACATACTGTAGTGTAAAATTCCAAATAACACCAATTTGAACCTATCTATTATGCTTTTCTATATACAAGGCTTAAATTATATCAGGATCTTTTTAAAATCGCTCGCACAAGAAAATTACAGGGGATAAATAATGAAATCGTCGTTATTTTAACAAGGGAATATAAATTGTGGGTCACATAACTTTCAAAAAGGGAGTGGGGTGGGTGGGTTACAGGACATAACTATATATAATACTCCCTTTTTATCAATAAATATACCCATAGGTTGTACTTCTGAACGTGTCAAGGAAATTTAAGCCTAGCGTTCCGGTACCAATGCTCGTATGTTTAGCATCATGCATAATTCATAAACATTATATTTTGATCATCTTTTTAATCGGCAAAAATGTTATCATTAATAATAGGATTGTATTTCTAAATACTGTATAATAAATGATTGAATGATTGAAAGGGAAGTAATGTTTAGATTATAGTCTATAAAATATTAATAGAGTTTTAGCCCTTTTTAATGTCACTTTCCATACAAGTGATGATCAACGACCCTAGGCAGAGATTAGGGGGTAAAATAGCAGATTTCTCGGCTCAGATCCTGGGAGAGGATATTGGTTGAAGTGAATGGCAAGTGATCACCAAAATAGAGCCCACAAATCGACTGATTCAGTCAATTGGATTCACAGGTTTAGGTCTGGGGTGCATGTACTCAAGCTGGCTGATTTTGTCTTTTGCATTTTTAACACTTTAGGCTTAAGTATTATACAGTTATATATAAAAGCATAGATGGGTACTGTAACGGGTAGAAAAGGCACATGGTTAATATTAGGATTATAGATTGTTCAGGTTAATAATCCAGACTAATGTAGTTGTTTGAACTTTAAAAGACGGAATTGGTTTACAATTGAACTAATTTGACGTAAATTATTTAATTGACCCGAATAATCATCACTTTTCCATAATTGAGTCAAAGAGAAAATAAGCAATGTAAAATAAGTTCTGTGCTTTAACTTCGGGCCACACTTCATGTGAACCAATGAAAGTTAAATGAGACTGGCTGGCTGCTAAGGGATCTCTGCAAGTTAAATCAATATGGCAGTTTATAACGCCTTTAAAAGGGAACGATATTAAATCAAGATAGTAACGAGCACAAAATTTGAAATATATATTTTTAATTAGATATCTATTATTTTGTGCTATTTTATTGTTTGTTTATCCCTTTTAGCACTAGAAATCAACAAGATTATCATTCGTTAATGAGATTTACGTAGCTCCTAAGCATGACGACATATAGACATGCTCAATCTATAGGATATCTTCCAAATTCATTTTTAGACAAATAATAATTATCTATTAATATATCAGGTTAAAATTGAGATATAACATAATCTAGTTCGTTTGCAAATTAATTTGTTCAATAAAATAATTTTATTATTTGAACTGTAATTAAAATAAAAGATTTTGTTTTGCTATTTGAGAATAAAATAAAATCAATAAAAGATGAACTGTAATTGTATTTTTTTGATTATTTAAAGCCTTTTATAGCATCCTCCTTGTTTTTCTACGATTTCATGTAAACATTTGGAAAAATATTTTCTCTGAAATATTAAAATATATTTATTAATGTTTAAAAAATTATATTTTATTGCCATATAATTAAAAGTGAATTTACAAACTAACAAGATTAAATATAATTATCTACCTGCTAGAGATAATAAATTCTGATTGTCATTATGAAAAAAATCAATTATAGAAAAAAAAGATAATTTTTTTTATAATCAGAGTCATAAATAAAGATGTGCTTAAAATACATGAAGGCTTAAAATAGACAAAACAATACGGAATGTCAGGTAAAAAAATTGTTTTCATATATATTAAGGAGTATTTCCAAAAATAATTTGATTAAATAATAAGAAGAATTTTTTTCTGTGAATATAAATATCTTCTGCATTAAAATTATGCGGAACAGTGTATGCATTTTCATAGCTACAAGGTTCCGGCAACATTTTTATTCTTGATAACCTCATTAATTTGCTTTGCAATTAAAAAAAACTTACAGTTCATATAATACACGTTAGTATTGAAGGCTATTCTTCTTTATTGAATAGGAAATGAATGGCATTTTAGCGGTCGTTTGCCGGAGGCTATGCTCATACAGAGAATCTTAAACTTATCGAGCAATACAGTAGCATAGCTGATATTTTAGTTAATAATTTCAATATTCTTACTGTTAAAATGGGTTCAAAAAAGTTTTCCTTTCCTTTCAATACTTTTGTTTTATATAATAAGTATTCGCACGAAAACGATAGCAATGCTTAAGAAAATTAAATAATTTTTTCCGTAATTTGAGTTAAAGCTCGAAATTATTAATTATTAGAATTTTTTTTCCTTTGTTTTTGTTTTTTGTTTTGTTATATAAAAATATTTAATTAATATATCCGTATGACTAACGCTGGTTAGCATTGGAACAGGAATTGGATCAATGCTAAACTTATTTTCAATATCTCTGTCGTTTTATAATCAAAAATAATGATGAGCTATAAAAAGGGTTATCAATAGTAAAGTTAATTAATTGCAATTTAATTAATTGATCAAGCTGATAAGCTGATGAGTAATTTAAATTTAACTTTATTCTGTATTTTTCCATTCAGTTTTAATTAAGGATGATCAAGTTAATTTTAAATTTTATTTTTTTTTCATTTACCCATTCAAATAAATAAGTAGATGTATTTTTGAGAAATGTAATAATTATCAAGTAGAATTTCTCTATTATTTATAGTAAAAGATTTGTTTTATTCTGGCATAACTTGGAAGTCCCAACATTTTGAATTTTTAGCTAGACTCAATTAATCCAGGACACTTGTAAAATTGTATTGTACACTAGTTTGAAGTAAAGTAATTTATTGACTGCCACACCTTTCGTAACCCTGCTTGTAAATTTTTTGAAAGGAGTTTGGGTTATATCTAATGTCTAACAGTCTGCTAGACTTTGACTGCTTTTTAAATATACAAAAATATTTTTAATTTTTAAAATAAATTTTTCCCAAATCTATACAAGAATTAGTAGGAAAAAGAATGAAGGTACTATTAAAAAAACGCCCCAATAAAAGTTCTGCATATTCAAAAGCCAATTACATATTTTATTTTTGTTCATATTTCAGAACAGAATCTTTAATAATAATTACAGTTTAGATCAGATGTGACATAGAATTGCGTTACAGTATATCAACTTTTTGAGTGTTTCAGTGACTGTATAATAGAAGCACTGTTTTGCAGAGATAACTATATCGTGCCATATAACAGAAATAGCCATCTCTGCAAATCAGTGTTTCTATTGTACAGTCACAGTGTCAGGCATTATAGTAGATGTAACCCAAACTCCCGGCACGTCTGGTACTGACTAGAGTGAAACGAAATCTAAAATATATCAAATCAAATACATTATAAGACATGCCGTTATAAAGAATTTTTTGGGCCTCTCTATAATCAATGTCAAAGATAACAAACAGCCAAAAAAATACCTAGTCGTTTGTAAAAAATTGTGCTGACTAGATATTAGAGCCAAAATTCTATACAATCAGATTTTATCGATATATCTCCTAATCATAGCTTAATTGATAGTATTCTTGAATAGAAATTCTGTTCACCTGAACATCTCATGTGACTCGCACTCGAATGTGCGCGTATTTCGCTATCTCATCAGTGTATCTTTATTACAGTTTAGTTGATATTGAAATAATTGATTTCCTATTCTTATATTCAGCCTTAAGAATAAATTAGCCAGAGCACAACTTTCTTGGCTCGACAAGTGCTCGACCTACAGTGCTGAAAAGGCGTGCACTACCAGTAAACTATTGGGGCGCTCTTTGGTGGGACAGAAAAGGAAGTGTTCAAGGTGAAAAAATTTTGGTTGAACATTGTTATCCTTTTGATTAACATTGATGAAACAAATCCAGTACAAACTGGTCTAGTTTATACTGTAGTAACAAATGAACTTAATTGATTATTGAATGTCATTGGTGACAATTGCACTATCAATGGGACACACAGTTAACCTCAAGAGGGGCTCGTTATATAAGGGTAGGCTTTATGTCACTGATTGTCAATTGACGTAAAGACTGAACATTTTTATGTGATTTATCGACAATTACTCTAAATATAACTGTATTTATCTCTCATATGCTTTGTCTTACAAATACTATCAGTTCTGATATAAATATATTTACTTTCAAACAATGAGGTCTTTATTCTTATCACTCAATTATCGATTAGTTGTCTATTTGTTTAATCGAAAAATATGGATTATTTTTGGTGCACTAAATATATACAGGTCAAGCCGATAATGATCTACAATTATTGAGGTAGATAATTTCCAAAAAATATATAGTTAATCTCCTTGTCCGAATGATCAATATAAGTTTATTATATATTGCATTATATTCATAATTACATTTAAAATACAGCTTATGAGTGGAAAAATATTTTCAAAACTTAATTCGATTATCCACACTGTTTATTAGGAAGTTTAAAACACCAAGTTGCTTTCAAATTATATCGAAATTGCTTTAAAAATTCCAAAAATAACAAGGATTTTTGAAAAAATGATTTTATCATTATATGAATATTTTGGAAGTAACCCACAGGTGATACCAAGAATTATTTATATACTAGGTCTTTTTAATAATATAATATTTCATTAATAATTGGTTACAGTCTTCTATGTAAATAATCAACGGCTTTGAATGTCATACTTCAGTACAGTATTACAATATATACCTATTTATTGATGTAATTGTTGTTTAGGCAAAAAAATGAGCCCTTTATTGGTATCAATAGATAATTAAAGATAACCTCTCTTACAGATACACTTCAAAAGATGATTCACAGAATAAATGTAAGAATTTCTGCCGAAAAAGTTCATAAATATAAGGAAGTTCATAAAAGATGGTTAAAATCAAATCAACCCTAATTTTGTCAACGATTCTGATCGTGTGCTTCGATGCCTACAAAGCGGACGACATTGTAATAGTCGGCGAAACACATAATAAGCACTGCTATCACAGCAGTCATTGCGACTCAAATGAAATCTGTTTCGATAGGGTCTGTAAATGTCGGCCCAATTACTACTTTAACAGTATTAGCGGCGACTGTGAGTACAGTCGCTGTCAGAATCATACGATATGTCAGCGGAAAGACATTTACCGTAAGTGCGCTGAAGGCGACTGTGTCTGTCAGGACGGATACAAAGCTGAGTTTTTCAGCCAAAAGTGTCGAACGCAGTGCACAGATAGCAAAAAATGTGGCCAATTCGAGGTGTGTTCGAAGGGTGCCTGTGTATGCTACCCGGGCTATATTAGGGATTCGAAATCTGGCGGCAAATGTGTGGCCGATTACTGCGATGACGACACTGACTGCTATTATAATCTTCAGGACTATAACACTCGCTGTTCGTATGGTTTGTGTGTTTGCAGTAAAAACTATCTGAAAGACACTTATACTCAGACCTGTGTCTACGTTAGTAGCACAACCTTCTGGAAATGGGCCTGGTGCCTCGTTCTCATACCCCTGGCCATTCTCATGTGCTTCATCTACTATATACGCAAAGAGAATCTTGCTAAAACTAAAAGAACTTATTCGACTAACAGTTCAACTTCTACTGATATAATGAGAGTTTGATTTATATTATATATAATATGTATTTGATTTACACTTTTTTGACTATAAATATAGGAATAATTTCAGTAATTTTTTTTTGTATAATTATATACAGAATAATCATTTGTAATGTTGATAATCCTCTCTCAAATCATCAAGTAGCATTGTATTCATAATATATACTCAAAATAAACATTGTTTAACATGTTAACAAGTTCAATTTTGTTGATTGTCAATTTGATTTTATTCTTTGATTTAAAGTCTTAATTAGATTCAGTGAAATGCAGTTCAGATCAGAATAAAAGTATATATTTGTTAGCGAGTATACTCGCTTATGTTCTTGAGAATCTGTCCGTCTGTCTGTCTGTCTGTCTGTCCGTCCGTCCACCATTGTTGTAAAAGTTTCAACATTTTAAAAATTATACTCATTTTAAGATTTTCAAGTTTTTCAAAAATTTGAAAGTCAACAATGTTGTCATTGTTAATACAGCTAAAGTAGTGCTACTACAGCTAAATACTGTAGTTATGAATACCGATTGACTCAATTATCTTCTAATGGCTATATTATCGAGATTATCACCAATAGATCTAAAGTATACTCGCTGGTAATAACGCTCGTGCTTGTTTAGTTATTTAATGTCTAGACTTTGATTCATAAATTATCTATAGTCTTCGTACACCATTTATTACCTTACAAAAATGATCTGGATAATTAATTAGAGTAAAATAATTTAATTACAGCTTTTATTCAAAAACATTTTCAATTGAATATTGTATTAATTTTTTTTGCGTTCAGTTATTGCAAAAAATAATTCGAGTTTTGCTGAATATAGAGATAAATAACTGCATTATAAGTATCGATATAAAGGTTAGAGTTTATTAAAGCAAACAAAGGCTTAATATTTTCTTCATATCTTTTAAGTATTATTTTATAAAATAATAGCGAAAAATATTGATAAATAACTGTAATCTAAGAAATTATTTTCCGATAAATTCTATTATTGTATAAAAATATTTTATGAAAAATATTATTCTTCAATAAATCAAATATTGTTTTATAAAAAAAATATAAATTAAAATAAAATAAGAATGTTTTCATATAATTATAAAACAATTACTAATTGTCTCTTCATTTTATTAGTCCTGCTGATAGCTGGGTCATTTGCACATCATCCAGGAGCAAATGATAGCCACACACATAATCATTACTGCTATGATTTGTATCATTGCGGGCCGAATGAGGTCTGTATGGATCGGGTATGTCGTTGTCAGCCCAACCACTATTTCCAGCACTCGACCAACCAATGCCTTCACAGCCACTGCAAGAATAACACAATATGTGAGCGCAAAGACCCGAACCGGGGATGTATTGCCGGAGTTTGTATGTGTCGGCCCGGTTATCAAGCAGAATTCATGAGCCAAGTGTGCCGGCCGATTTGTTCGCAAAGCAATGAGTGTGGTAAAAATGAGGTCTGCTATCATGGCTCCTGTGTTTGCTACTCGGGCTATAAGCACAGGAAGGGCGGCAAATGTCTTAGTTCTTATTGCATGGTTAATACGGACTGTTATTATAATCTCCAGGATTTCAATACGCATTGTTCAGACGGTATCTGTATTTGTAATAACAATTATGTGAAAGATAGTTCGACCCAGTTATGTGCTCTCAATCGCACCAGTATATGGATGTGGTCCTTGATCTTGGTTATCATTCCGATCAGTCTTTTCATATATTTTGTTCGAGTTATGCGCAAAACGACTAATAATAACATCGTTAGAAGAGATGTTAAAGTCTCTAATGAACCAGTGGTCAAATATTGTTGAATAAAGTTTTAAATTCTTTTGACTTATTATTGCATTTTATTTTTGTATTTGTAATTAATTTATGATAATTATTGATTGACACAGTTGCTATTTTTATACTCTTTAATTCAATTTTTTTTTATAAAAATATACTGTGCGTGAAAAATGTTAGTATAGTATTGAAGCTTGGTCAAATGCAATGTAAAATATTTATTTCCAATAGTTTATGATTTTGAAATATTCATAAAAATATACTTTGTCCCGAAGAGTAGCAGGTGCCAATTTAATTATTTCAATTTTCATTAAATTTTAATTATAAACATTTTTATTGATTTACAGTTTGTTTTTAGGGTCATGAGAGAGGAAAAGGAACATTAAGCGAATATTTTTATCAGAGTTAGCGCATGTATAGCTACCTGTTATGCTACCTGGGTCACACAAAACAATTAGAATCAATAAACTTCATACATGCGCTAACTCTGATAAAAATATTCGCTTAATGTTCCTTTTCCTCTCTCATGTTGAGTCATGTTTTTTAAAATAAACCGGGCTTAATTATGAATTCATTAATATTAATATTGTATTAATGATACGCGTATGAACTTTACAGGAAAGGTGACGAGCCCATCGAAACCAACAAATCTTGACTCACCGGGTCAAAGGCTTGAACTCCAGCTCAGAGTCGCGCACTCTGTGAGCTATTGAGCCGCTCACCTTTGTTCCTGTTTATTTTAATGAATTAATTTAATTAGATTATGTTTTATGTCTGGATGAAAAACACAAATTACTTGAAACCAAAAAGTATCCAGCCTCTTTTTTCGCTGAATTTAAACTGGTCAATGTGTGTAATTTTATTCATTTTGTCTTCCTTTAATTTCAATAATATTTAAAGTACCTCGGAAAAAAATCTTGCCAAGTTTGTAAATATGCAAGCCAATTTTTTGAGGCAAATAAAATAAATGATTGATAGAATTCATATACTGTGAATGAAATTTAGTTTTCTATTCAAAACTTGTAGACACACTGTATATCTGATAGAACTGTACTTTTATATAAATTATGTGATAATCAATATCTGAATAAATCATAAAAGAACATTGGATCCACTGTAAGCTGCATTTTTCTTTATTTAATGTTGAATTAATTTGGTTTAATCTGGACAGAAGAATAATACATAAAAAATAAATGTCTACATACCAAGGCTAGTCTGAACGTGTTTTTATGCTCGGTTATTATAATCTACAGAATTTTAAAACGCCATGTTAAATTATGGTAAATATATTTCGACCCAGTTATGAATAATAATATACAGTATTTTATTACAGTTTATTAATTGCAATTTGATTTCAAAATATAATTTACAGGTTAGGGCTATGATGTGTGTCCACGACTTTGCTGATTTGCTCGGTGTCAATTCAACACTTAGGGTTTGCTTACTATTTAATAGTATTTATATGAATACATAGCTGCTAATTGCCGCTCTAACGGATAGAAAAGACACATGGTCAATTTTGGAAAAATATTCCCCTTATGTTCTTATATTTTCGCGAATATTTCAAAATTTACTAAAATTCATAATAGAAATTTCAACCTAGAATAATTCTTCAATTTCTCGATTTTGCAATATTTTAAATGATTTTTGTTATGAATTCAAAAATAATTCCATTAATTTCGTGAAACTATTGACATTGATAAATGCATTCGTGCTAAAACGTTATAAAAATGAGCTGGTTGCTTAACCAAATCAAATATTTTTATGTGAATTACTAAAAAGTATTATTTATTTAGTTTTAAATTATTTCGATTTAATGCCAGAAATATTTCATAATTTTATGTTATTTAATATTTTCGTGGGGTATATAAGCTGGATCACTTTGTTCATTTTCATTAAGCGATCAGAGAGTCAAGATGAAATTGCTGATATTGGTTGTATCATTCTATTTGCTAACTATTCAAGCAGAAAGTAGCCCACACCCGCAGGATGGATATGGCCCTCAACCTTCACCGCCATGTATTTGCAACTGTCCACTACAACCAGCGCCACCTTCACCATGTGATGACGACTGTCCACCGCCACCTCCACCATGTGCTTGCGACTGCCCACCACCACCACCACCATGTGATGATCACATTCAACCAGGCGGGCCAATCATATATTAATTAAATAAGCATGGTTGAATACGATATAGAATAACAAGGAATATATGGTATATAAGCCCGAAATATATATTCAAATATTTTTCAATTCTAATGGACTATAAAATTATATCCGGATATAAATTGCATTTTTAGTTCAATAAAATAAATTCTGAAATTTTTTGCTTTATTTCTGATTTTATTCAAATTATTTCATATATTTTTCGGATAAAGAAAGTTCTTTTGAGACAATTTGTTACAAGAATTTTGAGTGAATTTCTCCAAAATATTTATACACTTTTGAACAGGGATCATATCTTGTTTGAAATAGTTCAACTATGTGAACTTGATCAAATCTGGAGCCACTATAAGCAACGCAATGCTATTTTCTACCCTTAATCAAAATTGAGTTCCTTAGTCTATAAGCATTCGAATCGATTGTTGCCCTCAACTCGTCTTATCGTAATCCTTATCAGAAAGGGATTAAAATTATAATCAGTCCCAAACTTAATGAGAGCATCTTTAGAATTGTGAAATTATAGAATGTGAATTTATGGAGAGTTTATTGTGCATTAAATTCTATACAAGCGGCCGGTCGTATGACTTGTTAGTCGACCGGATTCTGTCTCAGCATTAAGTGTTGGATCTCAAGTCATACGATTGGCTTATCGTTAAAAGCTTATCAATTATTACAATATTGTCCGGTGTACTTTCACAAATTATCTTGAATATTTATACAAAATTATTTGTTATGGTTCAATTCCAAATTAATCTATCTTATAAAAGTGCCCTGCAACATTATCTACTCCTAAAGCCTGTAATTTTATCCTAGTTTATCCAATGCCATAACCACATACCAGTGCCTATCGAAGAAATACTGAATTTTTAATTAATTATATTTAATACTAAAGACATTTCGAAATACAGAAAAGAATTGAATATAATATCAAAATTTATATAAAATTAATAATTAATAAAAATAACAAATTATTTAACCCATAATTATTTGCAAGTTTTTTATAATACACACCCCCTGTCCATCCCTAGACATGACTGGCCAAGGACTACGTGCGTCAACCGAACAGATGGGCTGAAAATTAATACTTAAAAAAACTCAAAACTTAAGTCCAGACCTGTTTGAGAGTCATTCGTGTTCTACAACTCGTGGCATACGTTCCTGTTCTTAACACTTACTAAGAAAAGTTACACAGGTAAGCAATTAGTACAGTTCCACCCTGGTATGATTTCATTTCTAATTAGTTGACAAACTCTAAAATTAATTTATAATTTAGTAATTATTTTAATATTTTCAGAAAACCTTATGAATAGAATGTATTCTTCGCTACTATTGCTCGTAATTGCATCCCTGGTCAGGATTCACTCGACTCAAGAAGATTCCACTGCAGTAATGAGCGCTATGAAAGACGAGGACTGGAAGGTCCTTGTGTGCAGTGAGTATTGATTTTTTAAAATTTGTTATAATTATATCAATAGAAACAATTAGTAATGAGCCGCACAGGTAGTAAACAATCATAAATATGGTCCTTTGGATCGGGCAATGATTTACGAAAGTCCCGATGGTAGGAGTCGTCAGTAGCTCACTGGGCAGAGTGCGCGACCTTAGAGCTGGGGTTCGCGCCCCGACGCCGGCCAGAGGGTGACGACCCAAAGCACTCGTAAGAGTATGATAAGGCGCCTGCGTTCACGTGGACAGGGGCTCAAACTAGCACTTCTTCCGCCCAAATGAGTGCACTTTCCCCTGGGTTCGAGCTGTTCTTATTGTAACTATCATACAGGTGCTGGGGACAACTCCAACCAACCGAATGGTCAACCAAATGACCAGGAGTTGAATTGTTCTGATTTTCAATTTATATAGCATTCCATAACTCAATGCAATTATAATATATTAATATTAATAAATGCTCTGTGTATTCGTCCAATATAGCCAAGTGCGACAAAGTACCCGAGATCAAGAAGATCATGGAAGAGGTAGAGAAGTGCAGCATCAAAATTGATCCAGGTATAACAAAACTGCAGAACGACATCCGAACCAAACACGCATCCAATACCGACGAGTGCGTGAAAGAGCAGAAGGAGAAGCACGCGGCCTACGTTCAGGGGAAGGGTCCAGCCTTCATGGACCAATATTCAGGCTGCCTTAAATCATTTGTCAGCCAGGGTGCAAAACTCAAACCGCAATACGAGAAATGCAAATAATAATTGATTTTAATTTCAATGTATTTTTAATCAATTATTAGTTAAAATAAAATTCAATTTTTATTATTTTATATAAATTTTTGAAATTATTTATAAAATAAAAATAATATTTATTGTCTGAACTCTATTGCAATCAATTTGTTTCAACATTAATATGCAATGCAATGGTCAGTACCCGACGGCCGCTTTGTGGCAACAAGAGGGCGAAAAGTGGTATAATTCAAGTGTTTGAAAGACACTGATTCAGTGTCAACAAAAATGTGCTGACTTTTGTGAGCACTACTGGACTGGTATTGCTTTACCGAAGATTCCCGATTTAGGCCTGTTTTAGTCCGCGATCACATTTTCTCGGCTAATTCTGAAATTGCTTCAAGCAACTCATTATTCGGATTCTTTAACAATTTGATACAAAAAAAAATTCGAATGTAAACCAGTTTTTAGGTCGGATTTGTTCCCCGAATCTAAACGTTTGTCACTTCTCAAAAATTGATAAATCCAATTCCTGGGTAATCTGCATTGTTACAGTTCCATCATGATCAAGGTATATTTAAAATTCTAATTAATTAACAAATTCTAAAATTAATTTAAAAATCTGCGGGGGAGGGGTTTCAACCCAGCCAGGGACCACTACTGTAACATCACTCATTGGTACGATAGGGGGAATAGTGTCACAGTTTTAAGAATCAATGATCAATGAAATTGTCAAGGGTAAGACTCCTAATGGAATATACTACATTGATTATTTAAATAATATGACGATCAAAGACCAGTTCAAGTCATTGAAATCAATAGAAGATTTGCTGAATTATAACTGTTTGGTTCCGACAACTATTGGCTTCAAAAATCTAACCAATGACAGATATCTCTGGTGCCATGAAATAGCACCGATCAGAGTCTCGTTAACTTATTTCAGTTTATGTTTTACACTGTTCTCACAATTAGACGGAGAGTCTGATGAGAAATACCTAATTGACCATGATGCAAACACCAGGAATGATAGAATGAAATTGTTAACAATAAAACAACAAATGACCCAGGATAGATTATATTTACACTTTCATTCACGCAAACAATTGATCCGGGATCATGAACAGAAAGGGGTGGAATCATTTGATCTCAACTGTCAGAAAGTATTCGTTGAATATCACAAAACAATCGTTGAATTACTTCCGAAACCGTATAAGACTTCTTGCGTTCACTTCAATGAATACGGATTTCAGTCCAGATATGACTGCATAGCAAAGTGTAAAATCAGACGATTTGGTAATCAGTCGAACACTTATCCAAAACATTACATAACATATGATATGAACAATGAGTATAAATTTGATTTTGATATTTATCGGAAAGTCGAGCGATATTTAGACAAAGAATGCAAATCAGAGTGTATTCAAAGTCCGGATTGTATTCAACAATATTATCAATTATTACATATAACTACAATAGGTCCCTGGGTGAAAGACGAGAATTTCAAATCTTTCTATTTTGTTTTACCGACACTACCGGTCACTCAATTCAAAGATAATCCGAAAATTGAATTCATTGAATATCTCTGTTTTAAGGCAAGTATTTTCGGCCTTTGGTTCGGATTCTCATTATTATTCTTATTCGAAAACTCAATCAAATTATTTGTCAGATTGTATTCGTACACATCATTCAAAAAATTTAATAACATTGTAATCAGACTTTTCAAACCAAATATTATTTGTCCTAAAATTCATTTTAAAATTCATTTCAACCGAATATTTAAATAAAAGTTCACCTCAAGCTTTTGTGCAGGCTAACATTTGTAACTTTTCAACTGATCCTCATTTCTACTGATGTTCTAAAAGCCGTGCATTCACTGCACGGATCCCATTGACTCACTTTTGAAGCACACAAACAGATCATTAATTTTATAATAAGTGATAAAGATTATTAGGACGAGTGATGAGTTCAGTACATAGTGTCCATACATTTTAGTCTAAACTCGTACCAGATTTTGATATTAGACCGATTTTTGAGACCCGGCTAATACAAAAACTGAACTTCACTACTCATTTCTATTCGAGAGTCAAACTATTAATACTGTTTTACGTGAATTGGTTTCGTTGTCTAATCTGATCGGTGGCTTCAAAGAGCACCATTACCTGACACAGACATCTGGTATATCACTGGCTATTATTTGGATTTCCACTCATTTGGATAACGGCGTCGATCTGTTATACACGACTGGTTTGTCCATAACTGGCCATATCTTACAGTTTTTTCTGATTTTAATAACTTTATGGTTCGCTTATCTCATACAAGAAGGTAATGATTCCAAGAAAAAGTCACCCGAATTGGTCATCGAAGATGTGGATTCAATTCAAGCCGATAGTCTCGTCTAGTTTTCAATCCACTATTCATTTTATTTTTTTAATCATTTATTAATTTATATAATTTTTTAGTTATTTATTTATTTTTTCATTAAAATACTCTCGTTATTAATGACCGGAATTAATAATATTAATAGTATTAATAAATTATTTCTCAGCAATGTATTCGGATTACATTTACATCATTTCAGGTTTTTTTTTGTAAATTGATTATAAAATACTTTTAATATTCAGTAAAAACTGAAATAACTAGTGTTGCAAATCATTAAATTTAATATAAATTTATAATAAATTTAATACTGGATAGTTTAACTTTTTCATTAAATTTTCTATGGTTTGTCCATAAATAAAGTTTGCAAAATTCATGAAAAAAGGGACAAAATAGCTATTTATCTTGCCCCAAGTGCCACGGTGGGTGGCCACGACCAACCGAATCTATAATCCCCAATTTCTAAAGAAAGTGATGATAAAAACGGAATTTGATTTTCAGATAGATTAAGTTGGAAATTCAGGATAGAGTGGTCATCAGCCGGTACAATTAGAATACATAAATCCTTGGTGATGAATTGCAAAGGTGAAAATC